>NW_020769356.1:2138792-2196677 GCF_900518735.1 Pseudonaja textilis
CGACCTCTTCCCTGGTCCAACACCTCAAAGCCACAGGACATGAAATTGATTTTAAAAATACCAGAACTATCGCCAAAACCGAACACTTCAACAGCAGAATAATCAGAGAAGCCATAGAGATAGAAAAACGCCCACACAGCATGAACAAACGAGATGACACCTCCCGCCTTCCAGCCATTTGGAAACCCGCCCTCATGAACAGACGAGTACCTAACATGAAGAATGACACCAGACCCACACCCATGAGAGCCACACAAGATGCCACCACCACACTTCCATGTAGAAAACAGACTCACACCCACTATGAAGATGAGACACGACCATGGACCAGAAGCTGCACTGCAGCTGCATCACTACCCACTTCAAACCCCTCCGAGCCATACATGAAGCAAACCGACACCCACTATGAAGATGCAGCACAACCACGAACTCGAAGCCAAACAGCAAGATCACAGCTCACCAACTCAAATCCCCCAGCAACTAAGACTAACCTGAGCACAACCAAGCCCCCACCTGAACAGAACACGCCTCCAACCAATCAGAACACGGCCAACCCCCCAACCAATCAGAACACAGCCAAACCCCCTACCAATGAGAACACACCCCCACCCAATCAGAACACAGCCAAGCCCCCACCCAATCAAGTCCCACCCCCACTAGCAGTTAAAAGGAAGAAGCAGCTGCAATCTCACATCACTCTGAGAAGCAAGAGCCGAAGACAGAAGCCTGAAGATGATGAATGAGACTTCATCGAAACGTTGCTTAGATACTTCGAATCTTACGCAGGAGAAAACCCGAACAACCAAAGATCCACGTACAAATACCCGCGAGAACCTCAGAAAATATATATATATATATATATATATACACACATATACATACATACATACACACACACACACACACACACACACACACATACATACACGATGTGATTTAGAATTTGGATTTAAAACAATACAGTGATAATATTTTTATCTGTAAGAACTTATACTCTAGTAACCAGTTAAGAGCACAGTTACCCAGCAGATAGATAGATTAAGTAATTAGATACCGGTCAATCCTAATATAGAGATTCTATCATTGAATGTTAATTTGGGATAATATAATTAATATAGTACAACAACAGAAACAAATCTTAAAAGAAATGACTTCCACAACAACTACAGCTCTGAAAACTGGAAGAAAGGTTGTCCCGACATTAACAACTACATCGGTAATAGCTTCACCCATGGCACAAAAAACCATAGAAGAAACATAACCAGTGGAGAAACAAGCTAACATCTCGAATGCCAACATCCAATCAATTCTGCTGACTTTACAGGAATTGATGACGAAGTTGCAAGAAACAATGATGAAAAACCATAATGGGACGAGAGCAGATATCAGTGAACTAAAAGAGGAGATGGGGAAATTAAAAGCAGAAATGAAAGTGGATATCTCCAAAGTAGAGGACAAAGTTGGATTATTACAGCAGGCCTTTGGAGAAAAATGAAGCAACAATAAAAGAGGTAGAGAAAAGGACTGAACGAACTGAAAGGAAATTAGAAAGGGTAGATGAAGAATTAAAGAATGTGAGTAAAGAAATGGAGGACTCATTAGTCTACCTAGAGATGGACAAGGCTGCTACATACTTGAGATTCCAAAATGTAGTGGAATCTAAAGAAGACCTGGAACAACTAATGGCATGAATATTGGCTGGACTATTGTAAAAGGATAAAGATGACATCTTGAGGGAGTTTGATGAAGTTTACAGAGTTAGCACTAATTATGCCACAGATGCCCAAGAGAAGTCCATATATGATTTGCGAGAAGGAATGTCTGGGATATCATATATAGGATGTCAAGAGATGAAACAATCATGTATAAAGGCAAAGAAGTCTTGGTTCTCAAACAAATACCAAGAAGAGTAAGAGAACAAAGACGAGACTACAAATTCTTAGCAGCTTACCTAAATCAGAAAAGAATCGTATTGAAATGGCTAATCCCAGAGGGGATATTAGTTTCCTGGGATGAAAAGAAAATCAAAATATGGCATGGATGAATGGGGAAATAGCAAATGAGACAAAAGGGATTGAAATTTTACCTAATGAATGGGCAGATCACAATCCAATTCATATAATATGGAAGGGTAGGGAAAAATCCAAGAAAAGATGGACATTAAATACTTAGTTAATAAGAGAAAAAGAATATACCAACAAACTCAAGGAGGAATTAAACTATTTTTTAAGGGAAAATTATAATGGAGCAACTACGAAACAAAACATTCGGGATACAATGAAGGCAGTAATCAGAGGTATAACAATCTCTTATAACGCCAAGAGGAATAAAGAAAAATACGCCCAGCAAAATAAATTACAACAAAAAATTAAGGAATTAGAAACTCAATTACAGAGTACCCCAAAGGATTCAAAATTACAAAATCAGATAACAATAACTAAACATAAATTGAATTTAATTGAACAAGAGAGAATGATTATAAACTTGAATACAACTAGACAAACTTATTTTGAGCATGCCAATAAGCCAGGGAGATGGCTATCATATAGACTTAAAAAAAGGAAAGAAAAGAGATTGATATACCAGCTAATAGATGGAAAGGGGGATATACAACAGGAAATAGAACAGAAAAAAGAAATTGCCCATAAGTATTTTGAAGAGTTATATAAAAAGGAAGAAGTTAATGAAGATAGAATAAGAAACTATTTAGATGAAGTGAAGGATAAAGCAATTGGAGAAGAAATGGAAGAATTATTAAACAAAGATATTACTTGGTTCGAATTGAAATTAGCAATAGAGAACCAGAAAAACAATAAATCCATGGGACCAGATGGGATCCCAGGGGAGCTGTACAAGGCAATAACAGAACAAATAGGACCTCTTATGGTAGAAGTTTTTAATGATGTCTTATTGGCAGCCAGGATGCCGGACTCATGGAGGGGGGCATTAATTTCGTTGATCCCAAAGGAGGATTCAGATCCCCGATATATACAAAATTATAGGCTGATTTCATTGTTAAATACTGATTACAAAGTATTTACTTCTATTATAGCAAGTAGACTAAAAAGAATGTTAAATGAGCATATACATGAAGACCAAAATGGATTTCTCCCAACCAGACAAATCAGGAATGACTTAAGAATAGTATTAGATGTTTTAGAATTTTACGAAGCCCACCCGAAAAACAAATTGCACTTATGTTTTTAGATGCAGAGAAGGCCTTCGATAATTTAAATTGGCAATTTTTAATCCAAAAAATTTATAATATGAGATTTGGCCACCAAATTTGAAAATAGTATAACAACCATTTATGATACACAACAGGCTAATATTATAATAAATGGGGAATAAAAATAGAAAAAGGAGTCAGACAGGGCTGCCCACTCTCACCCCTGCTCTTCATATTATCACTAGAAGCATTATTAATGCGAATTAGACAGAACCCAGACATAACAGGATTAAAGGTTAAGAAAGAAGAAAATAAGTTGCAAGCGTTTGCAGATGATATGATTGTTTTCATTGAAGAACCAATAGAAGGAGGACAAAAATTGATGAATGAATTAGAACAATTTGGAGCAGTAGCAGGACTAAAAATTAATAGGAAGAAAACAAAATTAATGACCAAAAATTTAACAGAAAAACAGATATTAGAACTAGAAGAAGTTATGGGAATACAAATGATAAAGAAAGTTAAATACTTAGGAATATGGTTGACAGCACATTGTAAGACACTTAAGGAAAATGATTATGATAAATTGATGCAACAGGTAAAGAAGGATTTAGAAACATGGGGCAAGCTGCAACTTTCATTATTAGGCAGGATCGCTGCTATCAAAATGAATATTCTTCCAAAATTCCTCTATATATTTCAGATGATCCCAATCAAAGTACACAATTTTTTTTTTTGAAGAACTTAATAAAATAACTGTAAAATTCATCTGGCAAGGGAAAAAACCTAGAATAAACTTAAAAGCAATGCAGGATATGAAGAGCAGGGTGGGGGCTGGCACTTCCAAATTGGGAGTTGTGTTATAGTGCAGCCTCTTTAGTATGATTGAAGGAATGGGTGAATTTAACTAACAAGAGAATATTATTCTTAGAAGGCCATGACTTGCACAGGGGGTGGCATGCTTTTTTATGGGATGTTGGGAAAACTAGCCAAAAATATTTTCACAGACTCCTAATCAGAGATTCATTATTAACTAATTGGAAGAAAATATGGAAAAAACACTATTTAAAAATACCAAATTGGATTTCAACAATGGAGGTGATGATCCATCCAAATAATCTGGATATCACTAAAATGATTAAATATAAGGACCTACTGGATACACAAGGAAATTTGAAATCACAGCAAGAACTTCAAGAGCAGGGACTAAAAATTGATCAGTGGGCAAATTCAAAGTAGATATAAATAGGACAAGAAAGAGTTTGGAATTAACAATAAACTCCAGCAATTAGATAAAATGTTATTAGGATCAGGCAAAAAAAAAAAATAACAAAATTTTATAATTATTTATTAGAAGTAGAATTAGAAGAAGAAATTCTAAAAGGAACATGATAGCCTGGAATAGGAATATAGGACGTAGTGTCACCATAACAGAATGGGAAAAGGTCTGGGTAGAAATAGTAAAATTACAAAATTGGTAGCATACAAAAAAATGCCTATAAAATGTTTTATAGATGGCACCTTCCTCCTTCGAAATTAGCAAAGATGCACCCCAATAAGAGTCTGAATTGCTGGGAATGCAAAAAAAGAGAGGGAACTTTCTTCCACATGTGGTGGTCCTGTACAGAAGCTCAAAAATATTGGCAGAAAATTAGAAATTGGCTGGAAGAAATGACAAGACAACAGATCGAATTCAAACCAGAGTCCTTTCTGTTAGGGATCTTTGATAAACAACTACCAAAAAAAGTGAAATAAATAATAATACACATTTTGACAGCGGCCAGATTGGCTTTTGCACAATGTTGGAAACAGCCCCATGTTCCCATCAGAGGAGATGATTATTCAAAAAATTTCAAGTTGTGCAGAAATGGACAAATTAACTTTGGCATTAAAAAATAAAGACACTGCAATACACTACAACAGCTGGAACTGCTGGTACAAATGGATAGACCAAAGATAGATTTCACATTAAAAAGCAAAGGAGGTCTCACAAACTGTTGAAGATGAAAATGTTTTTAATTGTTTTCTGTCTTTTTCTTTCTATTTTCTTCCTTTCTTCTTTTCTTTTTCTCTCTTAAATTTATGTATGTGTTGTTGGTCTGTTTTAATTGTAAAGTTAATAAAATTTATTTTAAAAAAAAAGAAAGTTCCAACCTTCCATGGAAAACTTCCAACATTCTCATTATATTCAGATTTCCTGTTATTCAAATTCCAGAAGATTATGAGAAAACATTAATATCACTTAATGTGACATTTAATGTCAGAGCACCCCAGCACATACTTCTTACTTATGCCAAGTACATAGTTTTGCAATCTTGTATTTTTTCTAGCAGAAAACACATTACATAACTGTTCTGAGCTTTAAAAGTTCAGACTGAGAACACAAAATGGCTTCAATTTGGCTCTTTATATTCTCAAGTGTAATAACCAAATTTTCACCTATAACACTAACTTTGAAAGTTCTGAAGCAGCTTATGGTCATTATAATATTTACTGTATAAACAAAAGAAAAAAATAATTTAGAATTTTACTAAGGAATCTCCTATATTGGCCAAGTGGTCAAACTCACTGTCCATTCTCAAATAGATACCTCCTGAGGATCATTACTAAAAATATGTCATGGCCATATATACTGAGAGATCCAGCAGAACCAAGAAGTATTGTATTATTCTGCATTAGTCTTAACATGGGCCAATCTCCCCTGTTAAAGGGTTTGAAACCGATTAAAATGGGTTATCTAATCAATGAAGAAAACTATGGAGAAATCTATTTTGTTAGCACTAGGAGTCAAAAATAACTTGAAAGCACATACTTGGTTCTTAATCATTCATGCTGTGCTACAAGTTTCTTCTGCATTTATATAAAATCCATCTCAGTACAGTTTTATGGAAAATAAATTGCTTTTATACTTTTTTTTCCCAAAAAAGGATATTTTGCCATCTTATAAGTCAAATATGAGGTTCTTGAACTTTTTAGGTAGAAGGTTACTGAGGTTCAATGATGACATGTATGCTCAGAATGATGGAAGGAGTAAAGCTGATATTCTGTTACAAAATTTGGAAGTTGTTTGGTTTGCAATGGAATATTGAATACAAAGTAGTTCAGAAGTACCTGCTGCTTTTTTAATGGAAGCGATTATAGTAATAATCAATTTGGAATCTCTATGTTCCCTATAAGAACCCTCACTCCAGCCCACTAGTTAGTTTGGATGAAAGAGTGGGTTTTGAAATAGAAGGATGGATTTAATTTAGAAGATCATAATCTGTGATTTGGGTTGTATGGTTATCTTTGGTGTTATAAAGTGAATGTAGACTTTAAAAACATTATTTCAGAGATGTTAAACTTATGAGTATGGAATAAATATTTAGATTTTACTACAGTTTAATGGTACATTTTCCATTGCTGAACTAAATTCACTGAATCATTTGGAGTCACTAAGGAGTAATTGATTCCATTCCTGATAATTAAAAAGAATTCAATACAAGGAAGCACCAATGCTCTCCAGTGAGATTATGCTCAATTAATTGCTTTAAAAAAAAAAAGCTTTTTAAGGGCTTGAACTGTTGGCTACACCTGAAATAGACCTAGTCCTCCCTAAAACATTTTTCAACTTTTCTACTTAAAAGTAAAAGGACTAAGACAAAAAAAGTATCATAAAAATTAAAAAAGTGTGCATATTAGGTTATAATTACATTTAAGCTAATCTCAACACGAAAATGTCTATCTCAATTGAATTCAGGACTCAGAGTAGTTTCCTTACTCCATCCACTCTGCCACAAATTCATTGTGGAATTGCCTATCCATTGTACTGTGAAAAAAGTAGAATTGGACATCTACATCATAGGTTTCTGCTCCAGATGTTCAGAGAATACTTTTTCCAATAAAAGAAAGAAACATAACTATGTTTCCTGCTTTATAACTTTTTTCTTAGATATAGCCCCATAATCACTTCTTGTTGGTTTTTTCTTCTTTTTGAAAAAAATACCTGATCCTGCATCACTCACATGCAAAATAAGAGCAAAAAGATGTCCTGCAGACTTCAACTTTTACAATACCCAGCAAGACCTCACTTAAACCAATTAATTCCGGACACATCTAAAATGCAAATATCAGTCAACAACCTGTTTTCTGGTGACAGATTTGTACCATTTCCATTGATGTATAAAAGGGACAGCAAGGCCTCTCTTTTTCTTCCTTCAAAGCATCAAGATGGGCCAACTCATTAGAATCTTTTCCAACTTTATCCAGAGACCAGCTGTTCAGACAGCACAGTTGGAGTTTAGCAATAGCTGGCATTTACAAATTGCAGCCAATAGGGGAAGGGAGGAAAATTATTATCAGTCTACCCCAAATGGGCTGACAGGGATTGTATTTGTATCTATTGTATAAGGAGTTTTAAAATAAATAAATGATGCTTGCTTTGGATTCCTTCTAGTGCAATAGTATCACTTTGAAGAATTTCCTTTCTCAAGAGAACAGCGCCAAATACAGAACAATGGGATGTAAAAAAAATGACTACAACAAATCACGGAGTCTGACTTAATTTCAAATCTAGATATTATTACAGCTTAGATCAAATGTTCACAAACAGATCCAAAATATTTCACGCAGGAAGTCCAAATGAGAATGGGCTGCATAATTATTAAATTTATTGTTGTATATTTTTCAATATCAACATCATCTTTTTGATTGGACTTAGAAGCAACTTCCGGTCTGCTTCCTCAATAACATAGAAGACTGTAAAACTATGAATAATGACAGAGATTAGACAAATTTATAAGGGAATTTCAATAATGCCACACATTTTTGGTGATGACACAAAAATGTGGAATATAGCAGTCCTTTCCATTATAGTTTTAAGTTTTTCTATTTAACAACATTTTTCATTAAGATTTATTGAATAGCTACAATATTTGTCTTTATCCTGCTAATCCATCAACTAGTATCTACAAATCCAAATGGCTGCATTAACATACCCCTTTTAAGAAAACGAAAACAAAACTACAATATTGTTTAATGTGATATCTAACTATTCTTGATATCTTCAAAGGGCACTTCTGGACAACCAAGAATCACAGAAGGTTACTTGGGCTTCCTAGAAAGACATTTTAGATTACAGAAAGCTGTATCGGATGTATCTTTAATGCTATCTAACATGGATCTTTTATTCACTCTCTCCAGCAGGCGGACATAATATTATCACACCACAGATGTACCAGTTTTATGCTTTGCTGTTTATAAAAGGCCTTCAACAGTTCTCTTGTTTGGTAATCATGCATTTGGAGGAAATCTGCTCTGAAGGAGATTTAAAGTAATGAGGACCAAAGGAGATTAGTTGATACACTCCTGTTTAACATGTTTTATTGAGTTATAAATTATAAAATACAAAATACAAACATAAATAGAAAAACAGTGGGGAGGAAAAGGGAGAGGAGAAGTGAGGAAGGATAAGAAAAAAAAGACAAAAAGAAACATTGACTTCAGACTCTCTGTTGTAGTAAAATTAACATCAAATCACATTTTTTTGCTTTTTCATAATAATATGAACCAGCCATTTCTGTAAAGATCTATTCATCTTTTTGATAAAACCCAAAATCAACATTTCATCCTTCTCCATTTCAAGAACGAAGTTCAGAAGCAGTCTCCAAGTGAAAATATTAAAGGTGTGGTAGACCACAAACCTACCTTGTTGAGAAATTAAAATGTATTTTGTTGCAGCTTTTCTTAGTACCTGCTGGTATTATAAGCTCCTTGGTTTGTTCCTTTTAAAATGAGGAAATTTAAGCTGTAAGGAGCAAAAGTGAAAATGCAATTCAATGTTGTAATGTGCATTGAACATCTTGTATCACTGACTTTGTTTCTCCTTTTTCCTCAATTCATGTCTTGACTGTAGTCAAAAATGAAAATGAGCTGATTCCTTGCCTACACAAATTGCATACTTAATACACAGCTGAGAAAATGCATCCTGGCAACGCCCACCAAAAACAAATCAAACAAAACACTCATTTTTTAAAAAAAAGTTCTAGCAGTCTAGTTCTTAAATAAATGCATTGGAAACTTTTTTTTTTCTTTAGCAATGTGGGAAAATTTCTTTTTCATGTTTTCCTGGAGATATAATATCTGTCACCTGGATACAGATCATTATCTGAAGCATCAATAATACTTACCAGCTGATGACTCCAGAAGACAAAGTACTTATTTTTTTCTAATACAGATCACTTAAAAATATTCATAGATCATAATACTGGTCCAGAAATTTAATCACTGAATAGGTTAAAAGACTTGCAATACATCAGGTTATTAAAATAACTCCCTAGATATTTTAAGTTGATCAACTGGAAAACTTTCAGACTATTTTTTTTAAAGGTTCATGCTGCAGAAACAGGTTAAGTGTCACTTGATAATTTTGTGGTTGTTTTTTTTAAATAAGCCACTGAATATGCAGGGATATTAAAATAAAAATGGATCGGTTTGAAATGTGCATTTTTAACTTCGGGAGGTTCATGCTTAGATCTCTGCAAAGTTAACTTTGGACTCAGTACCGGTTGTCCTCGACTTGCATCCACAATTGAGCCCAAAATTTTAGTTGCTAAGCAAGGCAGTTAAGTGAGATTTGCACCATTTTGTGACTTTTTGGTTGTAGCTGTTCAGCAAATCATTGCAGTTGTTAAGTAAATCATATAGTTCTTAAGTGAATCTGGCTTCCTCCACTAACTTGTCAGAAGCTTGCTGGGAAGGTTACAAATGGTTAATCATATGACCCTGGGACAGTGCAACAGACATAAATACATGCCAGTTGACAAATGCCCAAATTTTGATCATATGACCATGGGGACACTCAAACAGTCATAAGTGTGAAAAACATTCATAAATCACCTTTTTCAGGGGCATTGTAACTTTGAATGGTCACTAAGCAAATGATTCTAATGTTGAGGACTACCTATAATAGAAGATGCATAGATCTTTCTATTCCTAAAGAAATGAAGTTTTGTTGGCAAATTGTCACATAAGAAAAATGTTCAGCTTTTACGACACAAAGTTGCATTTCACATCAACAATCAAGGATGTAGCTTAGGACATTTTTAACTCCCTAAGTTTGATTTCTAACTTGTATCTTTGACTTTTGTAGCTTTTTAAAAATTCTTATTCAATTCAAAGGAGGTTGCTCAGAAGAATTGGGCTACATTATACCAGTTAGGGCTACACCATATTGCTCCAAATCGTGTGGACATTTATGGAAGATGGAATAATAAGCAGTTTGCTACCAATTACTATATATCATCATCTATAAAGATGGCACATTGATTTGTCATCTCCACTCCATTGAAAGCCTGCAGATCCAAAGCTGGGAACATTTCATGGTTTCTGGGGCAGCTGAAAAATCTCTCTATTATACTTCTCTTGTCACAAATTGTAATGAAGATGCCTACAATATATTCTTCAGTAAATAGTTAAAACATTTTTCTGTAGTTTGTTTCACACAACTAGAGTCTATGATAAGTCATGGAAGATTTCATTGAGTTCAATTTAAAGACAGACTGCATTTGTGGACCACAAGCCATTGGGGACATTAGATACATAATTTTTGACTGCAAAGCGTACCCTGTAGAGATGGCTGCTTACTTGGAGTTTTATTTAAAAACTAAAAAAATACTGGGACACCTGAGATAAAGTGTTACTTTTTGCATGGAACAAACCTGCATATCATTTTAAAGACAACACTCTTTATTTCAAAGGCCATTTTGAAGAAAATTGAATGTTTAGATCTTATTGGAGTTAACTGAGGGGGTGACAAGTTACTATGAATATGTCCTATCATTTTCTTTGTATCTACTTGCATATTTGTATTAGTTTTATATTTTTAATATTGTCAAATGACTAAATCAATAAAGATTATCCTATCCTGTCCTGTCTTGTTCCACTCTGCTCCATCCCATCCCATCCCACCCAACATCTTTTAATATTTATAGTATGCATACTGAAATTTATTATGAGATTTATTATGAGTTACTCTGGCTAAAATGCAAAGTCTTTTTATTAACTTAGTCTATCAATAACTACTTACATATAATTGTAATATGTTAAAAGAAGTGTGGCATAGAGTTAGCTAAAAAGAACATACAAAGAAAATGTTAGTGGTATCTAGTGATGGGAGAAGGCCACAAACACAAAACTGACAAAAATATGATTCATGGCTGTTCTATAACACAAGGCCATGTTCCAGTTTTTGAGAAGACAAATATAAATCTTCATAGAATGCATTATGTAGCTTTATGATTTATTTTTGTGGCTCTGGATTTCAATGGAAAGCAAAACATATTTTTCTCAAAGGCGAGGAATTGAGAATCAGGAAACATTATAAAGTTAATCTCATTGTTTTATTATTCTGCTTGACTTTTGGGGGAAGCAAAAGATGCTGATATTCTCAATGAGGATCATAATCAGAGAAGAAGAAAATTCAATCTCTAGCCATACTTGGTATATTGGTAGGATTCCAACTTTGTATATTCATACGTGAATAGGAATAAATGAATCCACTTCAATTTTAAAAGACACTCATCTCTGCACAATTCATACGTATGAGACTACTGTCATCTTTACAGAACAATGGTGGCACAGTGGCTAAAATGCAGTATTGCAGCTAATTCTGCTGTCAGCAGTTTGATTCTAACTGGTTCAAAGTTGACTCAGCCCTCCATTCTTCTGAGGTTGGTAAAATGAGGACCCAGATTGTTGGGGCAAAATGCTGACTCTCTCAACTGCTTAGAGAGGTCCATAAAGCGCTGAATATAAGTCTAAGTGCCATTGCTATCTTCCTATTCAGAAGTGTATTGTATCTTTGAGAAAAAAAAATGAAGCAAAATGCAATAAAGTCTGCCCTTAACATGATAATTTTTGCATAGTTCTTTGAATGCCCCCCACTTTCCTCATGCCATACATAGGAGGAAGGCATAGAGCAATAACAGTTGCTAGTGACATCATTTGTTTATGAATTTACTGCCATTCAACAGAGATATGAGTTGGATGTACTGAAGCTTACCAGTTTCTGGCAATTCCAGGAGGGATGGTAAATATCAGTTTTTGTGAAATACTAAAGAGCCATTAAACAATACAGACAGCTGGGTCAGAGTTTGAAACTCTGAAACTTATATTTCTACATTCCATAATTCTTGCATATAGATGGTGAATGAACCATAAAGGGAAATAAAAAAAATACTAGTTAATTAGAGCATTTAGACACATTGAATCATATTGCAAGATCTGCTAAATCTTTCTTGACAGTTGTAAGCTGGGACTTTGAATCCAATTTTACTTTGACACCTTGCTTCCCCACAAATTATTAGTGGGTAGTGTGCTTTTTATAAATATTTTTCCTGATCCATAAAAATGTGAATGGGTCTTAATATTATATCCAGATTTAAAAATTTAGAATTGTCTCCTGAGTATTAGGCATTAAACATCATTCCAAAGGATATTGTAGAACAGATTTTTTTTGACTGCTGATTGCTTTTCCTCAAGGCTACTTAACTTTGAGGAGCAAATGTGACATTATGATCACTTTAATTAATGACATCATGATCATCAATTCTGATTGCTTTGCCCACGTGCAGCAACAAAAAAAAGGTTGATTTCATTTTCCACAAAATGAAATGTTGACATTTCCAGTCACTTCTAACCATTGTCAGTGATAGTCAAAACTGGAGGCAAATTGTCAAAGCAAGCAATAAGGAGAATAGGACCACATTTGTAAAGTAAACTAAAATTTGCTAAGATAAATTCAAGGGCCTTTTCCCAGACCTGACATCATGGTAACTACCAGAGATGTAACTGTTAGCCTTATTCAGCATTATTTTCAAAATGCTTAGTTTCCCGCACCTCATTGCTGTATAAATATTTAGCGTCACTGTGACACAATTTCTGTAGTTGCTATGCTAGTTAAAAAAAACTTGATATAAAGCACAAATCTCGCTTTTTTGAATGTATAGAAGAGTAACACAGAAGAATGATGTTCGTTTAATCACAAAAAAATGCACATTCTTTTATCTTTCTCTTTCAAAATCTTAGTATCTGGCAGGCCATCTCATCATGTTAAATATTTTCTTTTATTTTGAAAAGCCCATGGAGTAATCAGACTTTTAAAGTGATGTTCATCATAATGTGCTTGGTTGTGAGCTTAAGTGAAAAGAATTTTCTTTAAAATGTAGCATCCTACTTTTATTATATTTGATAGTGTTTGTCTGCTCTGGAGAATACAAAATTGGGACCTTATGCAAGATTTCAGCTTGTCTTTCATCATTCACATCATTCACACAAGTCTACTAGAATGTTAATTTCAGAGTATCTGGAAAACTGACTTTGCATTCTCTAAGAATCTAAAAAAAAAAAAAAGAATCAAGGTAGAACTTTTGAAACAGACATTCAGGACAGACTCTAATGGAAAATGATGAAGGATTTTTGAGGAGCTATTACATACTGTACATTGTCAGTGAATCCAAAGACTATTTCTTTCTAAAATGCTTTTATGGTATTTAAGGGCATTAGATGATAGTAGAGGTATTCTGTACCCATTGTAAAGGACATTTGAACTCTAATGGAAAGATCAGAGAGGTACAACTTCTCTGCCCTACATGTGACTGCCAACTTCTTTCTCTCTCTCTCTCTCTTTCTCTCCTTCTCTTTGTCTCATGGTATTAACTCTAGAACTCTTGAGGATCATGCCACTGAAATTCTATAGGATGGGTTTTTTTTTGTCTTTTCTAACAAATAAGACAAAAAGACCCTAGCTATTTTCCACAAACAGAAACAGGGTGGATATTAATCCCACCAAATTTATTGAAACCACTATCATTTCAGCATGGAGCTGGAATTTTGAGTTCCACTACAAGGTTTTGGATGATAAACCAAACATACTTGAAAGAGATTCTCAGGGAAGTTTATCATACAAGTCATTGCTTTCATTGCAAAACAAACTTATAAGAGCATGGTACAGTAACAATCATACTATTATGGTATGTGGGAATGACCTTGGGAGGAAAAGCTGCACACTAGACAGACAAGTGTCAGCTGAGTCTGCAAAAGGAATGAAGATGTGACAAACATCTTACAACTGACCATCTCCATTTTCTTGCACAGTAAAAGTGAGGGGAGAAGAGATCTATTTACAGACTTGCAAGATTCCATCAATCCATAATGACACACAGTAATTAGAATGCAGTATTGCAGGCTAATTCTGCCCAGTTAGTTCGATACAGTTCAAGGTTCCATCCTTCTGAGGTTGGTAAAACGAGGACCCCAGACTGTTGGGAGTATATACTAACTCTGTAAACCACTTACAAAAACTCCTGTAAAAGCACTATGAAGTGATATGTAAGTCTAAGTGCTATCGCTATTGTTATAACATTAAAATAAAGTCAGAGTTAATATACTGTGTGTGCTTCTTTTCTGGATTATCTCTGAAGGTTAACACAAACAGGCTCTGTATACAAGAATTCAGCTTAAATATCTGGTATTGAATCAAGATGAAAAAAGATATACAAGACAAAATACTGGTCCAGATTACTGCTAATCAAATATTCTCCAAAAAGAAGGATGCTATATTATGAAAGCAGAGATACACTGCTCCGATACCCAAGGTTATCAGTGTTCTGAATTGAATATCCTTTGAGTGCCTATGGGGTTCTAGGCTCAGTTTCACTTTTTAGCTTTTTAAAAATGTTTCTTAAAAATACTGAGAGGGTACCATGCTATAATGAAAAGTGATTCACATATCCCATTATATTTCATATGTTGTTTTTAAAAAATAATGTGGGTTTGGGAAAAAGTAAAATGGGGATAGCAGGAAGCATTTTTCTATGGTTTGTATTCTGAGTACACTTTGTATGTATACTAGTCATATCCATAACGAGAACCATTTTGTGAGAGCATATAGAATATATTTTTAAAATCTCAAGGTGGCCATTGGTCTAAAATGATGGGTTATCCATGATCCATATTTTAAAGATACAAGTAGCAACAATTAAAGCTGATTAACTGAGATATTTCAATTCCTAAATTCAGAATATATTTATTATTCATTTGCTTGTAAAATGGAACATCCTTCCAAACAGACATATACCTTTTTGTCTTAAAGTAATATACAGAGTAGATCTTCCTCCCATTTCTGTCATGACAAATCTATTGGGTAGCTTGGGTTGATGGCAAACTAGAGGGAGGGGATAGGGAAGGGGAAGGGGCTAGCCTACTAATTTCTCTAGTGTTGCAAAATCTAGCATATTTGATATTTGCTCTTCAACATAATCACTTGTCTTGATAATGATTATTCTTTCTTGGTAAGATCACAAGTAGTCATTGTGAAGGAGTAGTCATGTTCAGTGGTGTTCATTAAGATAGTGGAGACCCCTAACTGAAGATTAAAGCTCTAAATGTTTACTACAATTTTAATATGTGGTGTCTGCTAAGCACTCACAAACTTTGTAGAAACATTTCCTTATTAAATTGTATTTTAATTCAGTGCATGATATCATAAAAGCTACTTTTATATATAGAACTTCTATTTTGGCAAGGCAAAATAAATCAGGGAAAACCTGAGATCATATTATATACTTGGGATTGTTGAGCATTAAACTTTTTTTAAAAAAAATCTTTCTTCTGGCCATATCCTTCTTAGTTTATTTTACTGCTTTGTTTAATGATATCTTATTTCTTTTAATTTTGTTTTAAAGTTTGTTCCCATATTATTCTGATTCAATAGACTTAAGGTTTTCTATTCCCAATATTTTTGTAGTTAAATTTTGCTGGATGTATACCTATTTATTTTAATCCCATGGTTCTGGCCGATATATCTAAAGTTATATTTGCATCTTGATTTGCTCTCAGCTGGTTAATGACTGTAATATTTTTATGATATGATAACAAATTAGCTGGTAATATTTCATTTAGGAGCACTTCCTCTGACTCAATGCCTCCAATCTTATGGGCAAATTATATTTGAAACCGGCATCCATCATTTTCTTCTGAAATTTTAAAATTAATTGGACAATAAAATGGGAAAGTATCTGCTGGGTGCACTAATATTTTCATCACTGCTAATAACCACTGTAGACCTTTGGGCTGTAAGATACCTTCTTTATTCATACTGATTGATGGGTCAGTCTAAACCAGGGGTGTCAAACTGATGGCCCTTGGACTGGGTGCATCACACACAGGCCACACCCATCTTAGCTCCACGAATGGGAAAAACATTGCAAAACGTCATGTGATGGCAATGTTTGACACCCGTGGTGTAAACCTTCAAGGGTGGTGATCCATTTTGCTTCCCATAAAGGGGACAAAATTGTTCTGACAAATGATCACCCAATAAGCCTCCTGTCTACAATTAAAAAGTTATATATACATCACACCATCTTTCATGGAAACTCTCAAAGCTAGAAACTGTGTCAGCAGAGGAGCAAGCAGTTGTTAAAGAATGGGGATCAATGTATTATATTGTAGCTAAAAATTAATCCAGTAGAGATACACATTACATAGGCATGGATATTTGACCTGCAGAAATTCAGACTGCAGAAGATGGCAAGCAATCCGCAACCAAAATCCGCAACCACCCAACTCCCTTGTTCCTTAGTGACTTCCAAGTTCTGGTGAACTTTGCGACTTTATGTATTAACATTAATGTATCCACTTGAACTAAAGTTGGAATTTCTTTCAGCATTTTTTCAATTTCTTTCTTCTCTTCAAAGGCAACTTCTGATAGAAATTAGACCTCTCCTTAGTTCAGATTCTACTCCTCTTGATTAAAATATTGCACAAAGTACAAGTTGTATATGGCTGAACTCTTTATATAGAAAAAAATAAGCAGGTCCCATCTTCTCTTTAATATTTGTTTGCATCAGTCTTCAGAGAAGTCTTCAGGTCTGACATTGAAGAGTTAGATAAATATAAATTATAAATTATATAAATTACTCTGGAATCGAGATCTGGGTTTTCTTGAAAAGTTTAATGGGCAATGAATAGCAGATAAAAGAAAGCAGAATCAAGTCATAGGTAAAGGTAAAGGTTCCCCTCTCACATAGGTGCTAGGTTTTCTGGCTCTAGGGGGCGGTGCTCATCTCCGTTACAAAGCCAAAGAGCCAGCATTGTCCAAAGACATCTCCATGGTCATGTGGCCAGCATGACTAAATGCCGAAGGTGTATGGAATGCTGTTACCTTCCCACCAAAGTGGTCCCTATTTTTCTACTTGCATTTTTACATGCTTTTGTACTACTAGGTTAGCAGAAGCTGGGACAAGTAATAGGAGTTCACTCCATTATGTGGCGCTAGGGATTTGAACTGCCGAGCTGCCAACTTTTCTGATTGACAAGCTTAGCGTCTTAGCCACTGAGCCACTGCATCTCCTCAGATAGATAGATCCATGTGATTTATCCCTGAACCGGGTTTTTTAGGTCTTCTAACGATGCACTCACCACACTGCAACTGAGTCCATCCACATTGCTAGTAGTCATCCTCTTCTTTTTTTCCCCCTTTCTACTTCCCCAGCATTCAAGCCTTCCCCAGAGAGATAGATCTTTGCATGATATGTTCAGAGTGGGATAATTTCAGCTTGTCCATTTGGATGTCAAATGAGAATTTGATTGATTTCTTTGATGATCCATCAGTTAGATTTCTTGACTGCCCATGGTATTCCATGACTCTTTGCCTACATAAATTAAATGGTCATTATTTGATATAGACTTTCCAAAAATGTAGGCATAATTCCTAAATAACTTTGATAGTTGCATTAACTTTAAGAATTTAATCATTTTTCAGATTTGAAAGAAAGTCTGGGAGTTTTATAAAATGTTATTTTTAATCATTTTGTCATGTCCGACTCTTGGTGACTTTATAGGCAAGTGCACAATAATTAAATAATAAAAAACAAATTGAAACTTTTGTGAACATGACTTGGCACATCCCTACTATGATTTTAAAGATTATTTTTTAAAATGGGTAGAAAAATACCAGTCTTTTTTAAACCTAGTATGGAATTGCCATTTTATATTCACACAAGTTTTTTTCCAAAGCATTTTCAGGTTGCATCATTCTAATGACTATTTTTTCCAATGGAAATTGAAACTGGAAAAATAGTTGCAGGTAAAACTCAAATGTTGCCTGTGCAGTGTGTCTTTCCTAGGAGTGATCTTATTGTCCAAGGCAATTTGATTTAAAGTAGTCATTTGCACTGAATGAGATCAATCCTTCCAGGCTGATGTACCAAACTGGATCAAACAAGCACATATTAAATTAGATATCTTAATAAATGTAGTTTTGTGGAGGAAAGAAGTATTTGCATCTTTTTGCACACATTCACCTGACTATTACTAGAATTTCATAGGGGTCCTGTTCACAGTTAAAAGTAATCTCAGTGAACAAATAACACTAAAGTCATCCAACATGTAATGTGCCAGGATGAAAAAAAGAATATTCTCTCTAGCTCAATCAGTTCAGTTAAAAAGATAATAAGGAAAAGTTATGTCAGCATTTAATTGGAGCAGTGTGATGGCCTAGAGGTTAAGACCCTGGCCTCACACTCAGGAGGCTGAGGGTTCAATCCTAAGCAGTGGCAGATGGGCGCACAGAGTTTTCTGCTGAGAACTCTGCGTAGGCATCAGGAAGGGCATCCAGCTAGGAAATATTCAGCTCCATTCAGTCTTCCTGATTCCACACTGATACAAGGGATTAAAGCAGAGGTCTTCAAACTTGGCACGTTTAAGACTTGTGGACTTCAACTCCCAGAATTCCTGGAGGAGGAATTCTGGGAGTTGAAGTCCACAAGTCTTAAACTTGCCAAGTTTGAAGACCCTTGGATTACAGGATCATAAAAAGAAGAAAAAAGCCAATAGTTAATTAGTAAAACTTTGGAATTTGCTATCATGAGATGTGGTGCTGCCTACCAGCTTGTCTGGCTTTAAACCTGGATTGGAACACTTCATGAAAATCAGGGGAATCTGTGGCTATTTATCTCAGTGGCAATGTGACTGCTTCTGAAGACAACTGCTGGAAAACTAGTGAGTTTCCTTATGCAGTTGGATTACTACTTTGAGAACAGACTATGATATTACATAGGTCAGGCGTCAAAACAAAAAGTCACTGCTGATTTTCTTAAACCATCAGGGCTTCCTTATGTATAAATCTCACAGAAGTTGTTTTTTTGTGCAATAGTTAAATTTTCACATCAGAGATTCTAGCAGCAAATATCTTTTTCACAAAACTATAATTAATAGAAGAATTTTTAAATATATTTTAAATATATTCAAATAAAACAAAAAGTTAACAATGAATTAAGAGCCATGGTGGCACAGTGGTTAGAATGCAGAATTGCAGCCTACTTCTGCTGACTGCTGGCTGCCAGCAGTTCAAGTCTCACCGACTCAAGGTTGACTCAGCTTTTCATTCTCCTGAGGTCAGTAAAAAGAGAACCCGGATTGTTTGGAGAAATATGTTGACTTTATAGGCCTCTTTGTAAACCTCTAAGAGAGAGCTGTAAAGCACTGTGAAACAGTACATAAGTCTAGGTGCTATTTTTATTGCTAACAATTGCTGAACGAAACTAAATGGAGAATTCTTTATCTTCCCCCATTCTTTGAGACTCAGCTCTCCTATTGGAAAGTTTGAAAGTTCAACTTGTATAATTGTGTTCTTATTTTATAATTTTTCAGCCAGTTTTAGAAGGCTGCCTTATTCAGAAAAACCATCCTATTTTTCTGGTTCACTGCATTGCAAAGTAAAAAAAAAGTTATAATGCAATATTTATTTGCAGATATACACTATATTGAAGTTAAAAAAAAGTATCCCAATTTCTATTGACACAGACCCAATTTCTAGCCCCCTACATTCTAAAAAGAAACTATTTTTCTTAGAATCTATTATTAATTTTTTTAAAAAGCAATTTAAGACAGGTTTATGTATTTATTTAACAACCACAAATCTCGAATTCTAGGTCAGACAAACTTCCGTCTCACTTATACCTTCTGTCAGTCAACTGCTGTTTTCTAACTCATGGTTACTTTTTTGAAATAACTTTGCTCATAGCAGAACATTTTTAAATCCTTAAAAAAAATTAGGGTGAGCCACAGTGGTTTTGGCAGCCAGAATGTTCAGGAGTACCATAATTGCTCATTTTTGTTTGGGAGCTTGAAAATTGAACAATCTTACATTATTTCTTTTCTTTTCTTTTTTGCACTAGTAATGAATGATAGTGGCATCAGCCTAGTGATGAATGATAGTGGCATCAGCCTTTAAGAACTTGTGTATTGTCCTCTCAAAAGTGGGATGGGTCTGGCTGTCACTTCATTCGACATGCGTTCTCTCTATAATGCTCAAAAACTGTAGTGTTGGAAGTAGTCATGTTGATCACGCTTGTATAACTCCTGTTCCATACAGGAATTATAATATCCATGACAGATGACTTCCATAGTACCCAGTGAAGGGAAACCACTACTGGCTAGGTGATTTGTTCCACTGTGGCATTGTTCCGCTAGGAAATTTTTCTGGATATTCAACCAGAACCAGCTGTGCTATAAGTGAACTCCTTTATTCCATGCCTGCCTTTGGGGAGAATAATATGAGAGCAATTGTGCATTCTGGAAACCCAGAATGAAGCATTAAGCTATTATACTTATATACTTCTTTACTGGTACTGTAAATAATTTTTAATACATAGAAATAATGCTTGGACTTATATACTGCTTCACAGTGCTTTACAGTCCTCTCTAAGTGATTTCAGAATCAGCATATTGGCCCCAAGAATCTGAGGCCTTGTTTTACTGACCTCGGGAGCACTGGTGGGATTCATTTTTTTTTACTACTGGTTCTGTGGGCCTGGCTTGGTGGGTGTGATGTGCTTTGGTGGGCAGGGCAGGGAAAGGATACTGTAAAATTCCCATTCCCTCCCCACTCCTGGAGGAAGTTACTGCTTCCCTCCCCACCCCACTAACTGCTTTCCAGCTCCGTTCTCCTCTGCAGGGCAACAAAAGAAGACCCAGCCAATCAACTGGGATGTGGGAGGCAGGCAATAGATGGGGGCAGGGGCAGTCAGAGGTGGTATTTGCCGGTTCTCTGAACTACTCAAAATTTCTGCTACCGGTTCTCCAGAACTGGTCAGAACCTGCTGAATACCACCTCTGCTGAGGAGAATGGAAGGCTGAGTCAATCTATACTGGAATTAAAAGCAAAACACCCTCAAACAATATAGGAGGATTTTTAAATATTCCAGTGTCAATTTTTAAAATGTTTTAGCATTTCGGATCAATTAATTTTTAATATACATTGACAGCTCATTTCATGTTTGCAGATGATCCCTGAAGATGAACTACGATACTCGGTGGCAGTAGAGTCTGTATGGCAATCAGTGCAGTTGCTGTCTATAGCTAAGAATCCGTTTTTGCAGTCATCTCTGATTAACTCTTTGAAAGGGAAAAAGAGGAGGATGAAAGAGGAGCAAAGTCCAGGAGGACATTTCTTTGAAATGTACCTTGGATCATAGATGAAACATATTTAGCTGATAGAGTCAGTTTCATTCAAACTTGCTGATAGTTAAGCAAGAGCTTTTAGAAATCAGTTTAATGGAAAGTGAGGTCTTTCATTTATTTTAAATGCATACGGGGAATCGTTAGCAGGTCAGATGAAAAAAAGCTGGTAGCATGCTGCTTGTAGTTGAACCGTAAAATTAAAATGATTCCCTTTTAGTCATGTTTGGCAACGGGAAAGAAAATCAGTGTAGCTTTTGAGTCTCAGCTATAGCCATGCTATTATGCAATTTTAGAGTGAGCAGAACAGTATAGCAGAGTTGAAAGGGATCTCGGAGGTCTTCTAGTCCAACTCCTTGCTCAAGCAGGAAACCTGTACCATTTCAGACAAATGGTTGTCCAATCTCTTCTTAAAGACTTAAACCATTCTTAAACTAGATTTAAACCACTCAGATATCTGAAAGGGCTCTGTTTTTAAAGAAGAATTGAATCCCACTAGTCCTTGCCCAGTTATGTCAGGGGCAAATAACCAGAAGCATTTGTTGAGTCCAAAGCACAGAATAGTTGATTCATTCTACCTATACACAAGAAGCTAGTTAACTAATAATCAAAGCTAAATTGGTGGTAGAGAAGGGTCACTGGAATTCAAAAGGTTTGGAAATGGCTCCCTTGTGGCAATGCAATGACTTCAAAGTGATGACTCATTTAACCCTGTCTTCTAGTTCAGCCTGTTCTTCTACAGTTATGACATATAGTTTTATGATTTCAGTTTAGACTTTATGATTGATACTGCTATTGACAACAAATTGAATCTTTCCAGTAGCATATTGAAATGACTACTATGCAAGCTTATTGAAGAATTTTAGAGGTAGCTTTGGATTCAATGGCAAAAAATGCTTCCATTGGGGCTAACATATGTGGGCTGCAGAATCTTAGGAACCACTAAATCGAAGCAAAAAAATGTGTTTTATCTATCTCTTTGCTGTCTCTTGGTAATATTCATATTTTTGCAGTCTAGATACAGCAGCCATAATTTCAGAGAGTGGTAGCACAAAGGTGACATCTTCTAAAGCTCCCTGTGTTTTATTCACAGCTCAGATTCACAATATTGCCCTTTGCTGTTGTCATGCAACTTCATGAACAAATTTGCTTGGTTAAAAAGTTGCATACAAATGCTACATTTGCATTGTCCATAATAATTGTTCGCCTTTGAATCCAAAGCACTGTGAAGTCCTAATGTTCAGTACATGCTGATTTTGTGTTAATATATATGAAATATATGAATTGCACTGGCTCCCAGTTGCTTTCTAGGTCTAATTCATGATGCTGGTTATCATCTTTATAGCCCTCCATGGCACAGGACCATTTTGCTCCT
Source organism: Pseudonaja textilis (assembly GCF_900518735.1). The sequence goes on from NW_020769356.1 coordinate 2,161,838, forward strand.
GGGACTGCCTCTCTCTGGAGTTATCTACTACTAACCTACTAACTTTGATCTGTTCCTGATCTCCTCCCATAAAGCCGTGGTGGTGCAGTTGTTAAAATGCACATTTCAGGAAAAATCTGCAGGAGTTCAATTCTGTCCAGTTCAAGGTTGACTCAGTCTTCCATAATTTCGAGGTCAATAAACTGAAGACCCATATTGTTGGGGAAAATTTCCAGCCTCTGTAAGCTGCTTAGAGAGGGCTGCAAAGCCCTCTGAAATAGTATATAAGTCTAAGTGCTATTGCTATTGCTTTAATATTATAACAAAGTTAGGGTTAATATTCTGGTGTGCTTCTTCTCTGGACTACCTGTCAAGGTACCATTGTGGAGTGGTACATAAGTCTAAGTGCTTTTGATATTACCAAATCATACTTTGGAGTTATACCTTCTTATGATCATCCCAGCTCTTTGGGATAGGGATCCCTACTCTTTTCGCCTTCAAGAAGGCCTAGTTCTTCCCCAGGCATTGGATTAAGATGAGGCTGAGCTGAGCAGCTATTTGGTCTGATGCCTGGTGGAAGGTTACTTCTATTTTTAGCTCTGGTTTTATAGATTTTTGTGAACCACCTAGAATCATCATGCGATTTAGACAGCCATAAAAGTGAAATAAGTAAGTAAAAAAAATAAATACTCATTTTCCACTAAATTTTGCCATGTAGTTGTGATTAGAGAGACGATTAGAATTTCATATAGTTTCCAAAATGTGGGTCCTATTCCTTTTTTCTGTGATATACTTAAGTGAAGTCGCCAGAGACTCACCAAACTATACTCTTTCCAAAGTCATTTTTCTAAAGGATTGGCAAGCTTACTACTGCTAAGATTTATACAAATGATCAACCCCTCTGACTTTCAGCAAGTTATAATTTGCAGAATCAGGTCACTTTGATTTTTTTTGTTGGCCTTTCATCTTGGAACTCAAGGCAAGAAATAAGCATCTTAGAGTAACTACCCCCACCCTCTCTCTCCACTGACATTGTTCCCCTGCTGTCAATTAACCCCTTTCCTTTCTCAATAAATTTGACTCTAAGCTGGAAGGAAAGTAGAATATTGCATTTTAAAAAGATCTTTCTCCCCTTTTGCTCAAGCTTCTAAGGAAAAAAAAGTTGGCAAATAAGTATTATTTAAAGTAGATTAGTTCATAAAAGAAAATAAATGGATTAGGGGGAAGATGTTTGCTTTCTATGGCTGCCCAAAGTTTTGATGTGCGATTCACTGTAGCTACGCTCTTAAGCAGAATGGCACTTTCACTTGCCAGATTAAAGCAAGTGTATGTTTTTCTGGGATTTCCTGGCTGTCCTTCACCACTGAAGCATGATCCTCAGAAAAGGTGTGTTTATGTGTCTGCTTCAGGGAGTTGCCGACAGGTGCTAAAATGTGTCTATGTGCAGCTCAAAGAACCATTTTCCTTTCAAATTCAAAACACCTCATGGTCTTATTGATTATCATTTGAAAAGGGGGGAAAAACAGTTTTTGAGGAACGGATCTGACAACATCTTTCTTCCTCACTGTTGCTCAAATCAATGCTTCTCCTGTGGAGACAAATGCTATAGTAATCACATGGTTTTTTTATCAGCTTAGAGGAAAGTGTTTTAGTCCTCTAACTAAATGTGGTGTATTTGGCTTAATTGTGTGTTGTTGTTTTTTAAATCTTCTCTAAAAGTGGCATCTCAGTTTGCTTTGTGCGAACACCATCTTCTCAGCATGTAAAGATTGAACTTAGGCAAACATGGGGAAAAAACAAAGCCAAATTTCTTGAGAATCAAGGCAGCATCCAGCAGGTGATACAAGTAGTTAGGATTCTGTGAACTTGTTAGATCTCATTTTGTGAATTGAGCACAAAATAGCCATCTGATGCTACAACAGTATGCCAGAGCTATGGTTCTCAGGAAGAAGTTAAATGAACAGAGATAGTTGCAGAAAAATTAATAAATGAATGTCCGTGTCTGGGAGTGAGAAAATAAAATGGTCTGTTACAGAATAACCCTTGTGTAACAAGGATATGCACATGGAAATGTTTATGTTTATGAGAGTAGTTAGCCACACATAGATACACTAAATTGAGTTAAAGTTTACTTTAAGGAATAGCACAGTCCAATAAATGGTCCAGGTCACATACATTTTACAGTCCAAAGAATATCCAATTACAAAGTCTTCTTACCAGTTGCCTTTGTCATTTACAGTAAACAAAAATATCAAAGTATAAACATAGCATAAATACAACAGAGAACCTTAGATAGCAACAGAATGTCAAAGAGACAGAATGTCAGAGAGGCAGAATGTCAGAGAGAGCAAGCTATGATATCTAGCTCCCTCTTATGGTAATTCACAATATAATCAACCAATTGGAATATAGTATAAATAATACAGTGATTTTGCCTTAAAGCTATAAACATACATTGTTGGTTTATATATTGCCAACCCAACTAATTGGTATACAGATTCCTAACATTCTCCCCTTTGGGTTGGTCAATATGTAATACATTACATCTTTAAACCATCTCACAACACTCTTTTTGCTTAATTGCACCTTGAGCTTTCGTGAAATGATCTGCAATATTATGTTCAGTCATGCAGTATTCTAACTGAATTAATTTATTTTGAACACATTGTCTAACATTCAAATATCTCAAATTAGTATGCTTAGACCTTGTTTTAACAGCTAAATTAGTAGTCATACTAATTGCAGATTGATTGTCTTCATAAACAATAAACGGATTGCGTACAGTAATTTCAATATCCTTCAACAATAGTTTATAATATATCAATTCTGTACACATTAATGATAAACATGAGAATTTTGCTTCCATAGTGGATGAACTAATATGTTGTTGCCTAATAGACTTCCATCTTATTAAAGCATTACCCAACATTACCACTATAGCTGATGTTGACTTACGAGTCATTATATCAATAGCAAAACTTGCATCAGCATATGCAGTTAACACAAATTCATTACTTGGTTCTAAATATAATGAATAATGGATTGTGTGTTTTAAAAACCTAATTATTCACTTAGCTGCTTGCCAATGCCTTTTATTTGATTCAGCATTATACCTAGCCAATCGGTTTACACTGTAAGATATATCTGGTCTAGCCCAATTACCCAGATATGATAGACTACTGATTAAGGATTGATATATTTTCTTATCAAACACAGGACTTTTGATATCACTATATGTAAATTCCTTACTCATTGGTGCCTTAGCAGATTTACAATGCTCCATGTTATAGCATTTTAATAATTGGGTAATCTTTTTGGCTTGTAAAATTTTAAAACATTTATTTTTTTTCACTATATCAAGACCCAAATAATGCTTAATTTCCTCTAAATTTCTAATCCTGAACTTTTTCTGTAATCTATAAACAATATCATTTGCTTCTTGTTCAGGTTTGGTTATAATTGCTATGTCATCCATAAATAACAGTAATAGAGAACTTACACTATCTTTTTCTCTTCAGAACAAACAAGGATCAGCTATACCAGCTTCAAAACATATTGAAACTAATTCCTTTATAATACATTTATTCCATTCATAATTGGATTGCTTTAGACCATAAAGACTTTTCTTTAATTTCCAATAATCAGTTTTTCCATCATCCTTTAAACCTAATGGCTTTTTCATATAGATGGTATGTTGTACAGGTACATGTAGATATGCAGTTTCAACATCTACATGGTTTATTTTACATTTATTCTTAGCTGCCCAAACTAATGCTGCTCTCAATGTATTTGCTCTCAGACTAGATGCAAACACTTCATCATAGTCCTTATCTGACTGAGCAAATCCTTGAGCAACTAATCTTGCTTTATGCACACCAGTCTTTATGTTATACACCCATTTGCAACCTATTGCACGTTCACCTGGTGGTAACTTTACATCCTCATACACCTCTACATCCTTTAATGATTTTAACTCCCTATTCATAACTTCCTGACAAGCTACCTGATCCTTTGTAGGATACAGTTTTATTTCATTTAAGTTAGAAGGTTCTGTATTAATAGAGTGAGACAATTATATTTTGTAGGTTATGAAGCTAATCATAGATCATTTAGATTTTGGGAGCCAGGTACTACTAATGTATATTGCAGTGCAAGTGCTAAATTTCTGGAGCATGTTGGCTGGAGAAAGCTTGAACAGGAATATAATAAGGTACAGGATAGTGTTGTTGTTGAGACTCCATTGTTTACCAATAATCTTAATGATAATAATATTGATGATAAGATAGTGGAGGAATCCTCAATGGAGGAATCATCAATAGAAGAACGCTCTATGACTGTAGAAGTCAAAGATTTGATAGGGAGGTAAAGGAAGAGGACATGCCAACAACATGTACTGTATAGTAAGCCTTTTCATTATTCCAGTTAAAGTCAGCTATTTTCTTTTTATCTTTATCATTCAATGGGTCCCAAGCTGTGGACCCATTAATTGTCCCATCCAGTGGACAATTAACTACAGTCCATAATCCGTCTTTACACAGAAGTAGGCTGCATTTCATAGACCAGGAAACACAGTTTGTTCCACCCAACCGGGTTATCTGGGATATACTGGTTGACTGTTCTTGTGCCATTGGTAGTTTAACAATAAACCACAATCAGCTGGCTGAATATGAAACTGTAAATTCACACTGATTCTCAATATCTCTCTGGGCCCATAACCAATGTTATTATATATACAGAATAATCCTTGTGTAACAAGGATATGCACGTGGAAACGTTTATGACAGTAGTTATGAATAATTATTCAGCCACATACAGAGATACACTAAATTGAGTTAAAGTTTACTTTAAGAAATAGCACAGTCCAATAAACGGTCCAGGTCATACACGTTTTACAGTCCAAAGAATATCTGATTACAAAGTCTTCTTACCGGTTGTCTTTGACATTTACAGTAAATGAAAATATCGAAGTATAAGCACAGCATAAATACAACAGGGAACCTTAGAGAGAAACAGAATGTCAGAGAGACAGAATGTCAAAGAGAGCAAGCTATGATCTCTAGCTCCTTCTTATGGTAATTTGCAATATAATCAACCAATCAGAATATAGTATAAATCAATACAGTGATTTTGCCTTAAAGCTATAAACATACATTCTTGGTTTATATATTGCCAACCCAACTAACTGGTGTACAGATTCCTAACATGGTCTCATCAGTTTTAAATTTGACTTGGCAAATAGGAGTAGTAGCAAATATCCAAAGCTTTCAAGCTTTTTTTCTTCTGCTGCTGTATCAACACTATAGCCACTACATCAAACTGACTCTCATTCTGTATACATATATAAAATAATGACTCAAGCTGTTTCAATACTGTTCAATTTCAACTGATCATATTCTACCATTATTGAACTTTCAACATCTTTATTCCGAGTTTCCCTACATTCTTAAACTTATAAGTTTTACTATTCCTACAACCAGGTATAAATAACACATAGTCATATTATTTGGTAAAGAACATTTAAAATTCTCTAATTCTAATTCTCAAGTACCTAGGACAATTAGGCCATGTCTTGCTGTTACAAGTGTCTTAAACTGAAAATATTTGCTTCTGCAATTCAATTATAATTTTATTTTATTAATTTATCTTAGATAGTAATAGCACTTATACTTACATACCACTCCATAATGCTTTACAACCCACTCTAAGCAGTTTACAGAGCCAGCATATTTCCCCCAATCTGGATCCTCATTTTATCGAATTTGGAACGATGGAAGGATGAGTCAACCTTGAGCCAACCTTGAAGATTGAACTACTGGAAGCTTGCAGAGTTAACCTGCTATGATGCATTCTAATCACTGTACCACTATGGCTATTAGATACGATATTTATTTTCTTCTTCAGTCAGAAGAAAAAGTGATGTCTAATTTCTCCAAAATAGATTCCTCCATAATGATAATTTAGCATAGCTATGAAGAATCAAACTTAAGTTTTACCTATCAAAGTCTAATGTATATATTTGACTGAACCCCATACCTTCTTATTAGTTAACATGGCATAAATGAATAATTGTATTTTCTATGAAGGTTACAGTAGATTCCAATACTTTCCAAGTTGGTTTCAAATACAATATGTTGATTACAAGGTACCCTATTCTTTGAAAGAAAAAAACATTATGCTGTAAACATACATAAGACTCTCATTTGAAGCTTCCTACAATTAAATGTATAAAAAGGATTTCACAAAAAAAACCCATAAAACCCTGCATCAAATTTGGAAAAGCACACTTTAGAATGTATAAGGAATTTCTTCATGTTAAATGAATTACGCATGCCAAATATTCATTTTTAAATTATTTATTTTACTCTAGATACACAGCCTAAATGAGGCCCATCTATACTAATCTGTTCCCTCTTTCTATTAAAATATATATAAATTAAATTTAATCCTCCAAGATATATCTCTAGGAACTCTCAACCTAAGGTAAGTTATTGCCTTGGATGCTATCAAAATTGTTCAGAGAAAGCTAATTTTGATAATATAGGAGTCTCAAAGGTATCACTTCAGATTTACAGCAGTTTATTTTATAGCCAGGAAAGGCATCCAAGTATTAATTTTACTAATTTGGAATGGAAGATTCAGATTTCTTATAAGCACTGCGGCTATGCATGTCTTGAGCATAATTTGTACACGTGCTTCTGAGTGGGATTGAATCATTTCATTACTTTTGAATCATTTTCAAAGCATGCTTGGCCTTTTGAAATCCCTTTTCCACAGCTAGCTTGCAGACAAGAGGCAGGGCAGCCAAGCAGCCAGTGGGAAATTGTCCCTCTGATCTGCTGGCCAAGGTCAGAAACAATATGTAGATATCTGTGTGGCTTTTGGCAGAGAGGCAAAGGGACAAAAATTTTAAAAGAAGGAAAAGAGGGGACTCAGGAAAAAAAAATGCATACCAGCATGTTTCTTTCGGCATGCCCTCACTTCAGTTTCATTTATTCTATTGATTGTTATTTATTTAATGAAATTTATATTCCACCTCACTGTCCAAAGTCACTCTGGGCAGCTTTTTATAGTTCTATAACTTTACATAAATGGTTAGGTTGTTTGTAACTGAGAATTTGTCAGAATTAGAGTGAGTTAGAAATTCTGCAAACAAACGGACCGGCACACACAGATTTAACTGAGGTATTTTGGCTTGAAGCAATAGAATTTCAAGCAGATACTCTTATCAATCATTATTTTCATTCGTTCCTGGCCCAATCACCTTCTCTTTGTAAAATACAAGTTTTCCTTTTGTTCTTTTGATTTTATTATATTTTCCTTTTAGCAAAACTTTAAAACGGGTCAAAGGCACTGATCATGATTTACGTATAGCATAACCTATTTTCAAATTCTTTAGAAACAAATATACTTAGATGTTTTAAAAAGGTGCAAACAGCTTTGCCCTTTTTATAAATGAATACAATTTAGTAAGAATGAATTTACGTCAAACTTGAAACATTAGGATTCATGCAGCCAAACCATGGGGGACAAATAGTATTCTAACCTTACATACATCATTGTTGTAAATAATTTTGAATTGCAGAAAAAACTATGCAATCTGAAACTATGAGATGATCCCAGAGGGGGAAAAAAAAGACTAGAAAACAGAAATCAGGTTGTGATTCTTTTCCTTGTCACAACTGAAGTCAGCATAGGAGCATAATAAAGGACATTTTTTCGTGTAAGAAAGTTTCAATATCAATAGAAAGGATGGGCTTCCTTAAGAGTACAAATTTTAAAGGGATCATGTCAAGCAGCATTAAGGTAATTCCATGTTTTTATTAGGGGATCCATTCTGATGGAAGGATTTAATGGCAGGTGGGAATGACCTTTGAAGGCAAGGAGGAAGAGACAACGACTAGAAAATTATCATGCAATCATGGGTGGGATTCTATCAGTTCAGACCGATTCAGGCAAACCCCTTGCTCCAAAGATCAGCTGGCAGCGAATCAGTTTGCTACAACGAGCATGTGGGCCTGTATGCCCTGCTTTTTCCTGTGCTTTATTTCCCTTTTAAGAGCACAGCTGATTCACGTGGCAGAGCAGTTAGCTTTGCCTCAGCTGTTTTATTCACAGGTAGTACAGTAGAAGGTAAATATTAGAGCTTTTTCAAACACGGAGCGCTCACACGGACTGCGCGTTTGGTGCATATGTGCAAACAAAGTGCACGATTACCGAACTGGTTGTTATACCAGTGAAATCCCACCCCTGCATGCAATAGTATCTCAGTCTACAAAAACAGAGACTTCATGAGTAGCATTTCATCACCTTCTCTGATTTTCCAGAGGGTAAAAGGGAAAGAGGGGAGAAATACTTTCAGACTTGGAAGTCTCTTACAAATATAAATGATGAATAAATTATTATTTTTTGTTTTCTTGCAACCCTTATCTTGAAATGAATAAATTTTGTTCTTAACGTAAGTTGGTAGTAATTTACTTTTTTAATCACTGGATTTTAATACTTTTCTTCAAAAGAAACTATTTTAAATAATTGTAACAACAACAATAATTGAAATGATCCAAGCAGAAATGAGAAATAACATCCAAAATATTCGTCATTCTGTCTGTCTCTGTGTATGCGTGTATTTGTGTGTCTTTGTATATCAGGTACCAATTAATGGATGCAGGTTGAAAAAAGAAGGGTCCTTCAGAAATAAATACATATACACGTTCTGTTTTCATTTTTTCATAGATCATAGATAGATAGACAGATTTTTTGTGTGTGAACATTTTGTTCAAACTCCCCAAAAGAGAAAAAGGCTAAAAAGTCTCCAAACATTAAATACATTTTTACATTACCTCCCTAAGTAAGCTAATGCTTTATTTACCGGTAAATAATTGTTTTATTTAGTGGAAAGCAATTACATGTCACTGAACAGAAAATTTACCTCAATAACAGGGAAGGTGAGTTTTGGACAGTGCAAATGAAGACATCAAAAGTATTATTATTATTATTATTATTATTATTATTATTATTATTATTATTATTATTATTAACACAAATACATATTTCCAACTATTTAGTAGTTTGTAAATTATTATATATCAATCATAATGAATCATGGCTTCAATTTATCAATATACATCTGTCTGCAAATAGACATTTTATATGTTTTTTTGTAATTTTTTCCCTTGTACAATTTTGTGTATTCTTTTTCTGCCTTTTTTCATTTGGTTAATAAATACAGTTAAATACTTCTCTTTAAGATGTGGTCATATGCATAGCAATAGGGAAAGGCCTTTAGATAGATGATAGATAGATAGATAGATAGATAGATAGATAGATAGATAGATAGATAGATAAACAGACAGATAGATAGAGATAGAGATAGAGATATACAGTAGATATAGATATTTGTTTTCTTAAGTTTTCATGCGTATTTATATACCAAATTTAAAACAGAAATGGCTGTGAAAGCCTGACTCACAGACGAACTCAATACACAAGCCTGATGATGGCGGATGAGATTCTGCCGAAACGTCATTACAACTTTAAAAGCACAATTATAATGATGTGGGAAAATACCCAAACAAAGCTGAATACCATAGATAGATATAGATATAGATATAGATATATAGATATATAGATATAGATATAGATATAGATATAGAAGATTTCAAGATGGTTCTTGCCCACACACATATGTCCCTTTGAAGATGATTTCTATTAATGTGGAACAATAGTTATAAAAATGTGCTTAAACCCCTTTCCTCTTACCTTTAGAAAAAAACTTCAAAAACCTCTTTTTAGCCAGACTTTTTAAATGACAGAATGATCTGAACATTTTTAGGTGACTAGGCATACTTTAATGATGCTTGTTTGCGCTATGTATACATTTATATAGTTAGGTTGAGAGTTACCCAAACTAACATCTGGAAAACACAAATTTTTGGGGGAGGGCCATACAGAGTCCATACAGAGAGTGGTAAGGACAGCCGAGAAGATTATAGGAAGGCCAGTTATTCAGGATATTGCTTATAAGCGCTATGTGCTTAGAGCTCAAAGCATTGTCAGAAACCTCACTCACCCAATTTATGGTCTGTTTTTGTTGCTCCTTTCTGGAATGAAGGATTTCTAGCAGTTTCTAGCAGGACTAACAGATTATGTAACAGCTTCATTCCCTACAGTTGAGTAAATTCGCAAGATTCATTTTTCTTGCCATGTATACATCCGAACTAGACCATGTTGTTTCTCTGTGGCATATAATATATGTGAGTATATGCATAATTTTGTATGTATGTAGGTATGTAGGTATGTAGTCATGTTTATGTAGTGCATATTGGAGGTATTGACCCATTGAGAGCTGTATGCAATGAAATTTCATTTTAATGTATGCCAATTAGTGTAGATTCAAAGTGACAATAAAGTTATTCTAAGTTCTATCACTAATTTGCTTGCATGTGCTGAGTATAATTTATAATTTGTGCTTTGGGCCCAAACAATTGTGATGTAGTCCATGAATGTATAGTGCCTATCCATAAAGCCATTCCTTCTGTTAAGGGGATCTGCAGGGATTTCATTCTGGAGACATTTCAAAAACATTATTAGTTTCTCAAATGGATATAACACTCTTCTCATGAGAGCTTTATTGCTTGATGCCTAGGCTTATCTTCTCACTGCAATTATAAAGCAGAGCAACATCCTTTCTTGACATATAGATATGCTTCAAATCTAGCTTTAAACATGGATTTTATTTTATTTGATAAAGTCCTCTATCTCAAAGCTACTTATTATGTATAACCAAAGCTCATCATTATAAACACTTTGGTGTTTGTATGCATTTCTATTTCAATTTAAAATTGCATAGGTTCCGCACTATTATTTTTCCCTACTTTGTGGCAATGTTTTACTGCTGTTATTTCTCTTCTTCCATTTTCTGCATTATAAAACCAAACCCTTAAAAGCAAATCACAAGGGGGAGATTTGGCATTGAGCCTGTGTGAAAACTGTTTTCCTGTTTTTTATCTTTTGAATTTTGATTTTCTTTTTGCTCTTTGTTCTTAGGGTTTTTTTGTTTCCATTGGTATCTTAATTCAAAAAAACTAGTGTTCAGCAGCTACAAAAGCAATTTTTGAATATCAAACTGTAGAAAGTGTTATGGAGAGATAGACAACATGTGAAAAAATATTGTTCTTACTTTCTGCAGATCAGAACACAAATTCAGCTGTTATGGAATTTCCCAAACTCTTGTAATCTCCACAAAAACTAGGGTTTTTTTAAAAAATAATCTATATGCTGCTTTGTCAACAAAGTAAAACTCAACAGGCAAAAATAACAAATACTCAGAATAATTAAAATACGTGAAAAGTCAGGGTGGTTAAATATTTAAATCAGAAAATATATTTAAATTTAATCCAGATTAAAGGATCTAACAAAATAGATAATAAAGGTAAGACTAAATTCACCTACTGGTATTAGAAAAATCTTTTTTCACAAGGAATGTGGGAGTACTGAAAAGCCACTGGAAAAGCCATTATTAAATAAAAATAAGTAATCATTTTAATTATTTTTAATTATATAAATTAAACTTAAATCACAATTTTATTTTTGACCTAACGCACTATTTTTTGTTCTTGTTCTTCTGCTTTTGAGCATACATACTGCAGATTGCCAAAAAATATAGTCAGCAATACAATGCAAATTTATGCTGGAGCCATTCTTTTCCCAAATGGTTTCATTAACATTTCAGTTTCCCCTGTTTAAAAATATTCCTCAAATCAATATATGCATATCATTACTTTCCACAAAATACGTCTACAATGTTATGAATAATTTTTTCAGAATAAACCTATTGAACACAATTGGATTGGCTCCTGAGTAAACAATTTTAACTATTAAACTGTTCATCTAAAATTCATCAATTCTACATTTTTTCTGACTTATTGCTTTGAACTTAAAATGAAAGTAGTCTTCATAATATTATCATAAATAAATAATTATAGAATGTAACGGTTAAAAGGAAACTTGGAATTTTTCTAGTCCAATCCTGTGACCAATTGCAGGAATCCAATATTTTATATATTTCTTTGAGGTTTTCTCTTCAATTAACATATTAGTTTACTAGTTTATACTGTACATAAACAACATTTTGATATCCACAATATGCTATCCCAATCTGATTTAGTCACTTTTGGCTTCTCGTCAATTTATAATTTGCAACCTGTTTTAGAATTATATAAAACCAGGCCACTAATGATTATATACCTGAGCTTGGGTAATCAAACCATGGCTAATGAAATTTACCTAGTATAGCACACATTTCATAAGGTTGTATCTGCATTTAAAATCATATGACCTAAGTAGTTAAGTTTCATTAAGAATTAATTTTATAAAGCTTCCTATCTGAGCCACTTCAATTGTCTATACAAAGATAATTTCAGTTTGGGAACCATGGGGCATGATTTTTATTATAGAATGACAAAGCTCTGACTTAATTTTGACCAGTAGTCATACTGGTCCTTGTTAAGTACTTAGACATTTGAAAATGTCTGCTGATTTTTTCTTAAAGCATAGTCAGTGGACTCTTTCATGAACATGTGTTTTTATTCTCTCCCTGTAATAATGGAAAAAATATTGGTAACTATAAAACAGTATAACAATCTTAAATCTATGTAGTTTTAATGTTTTAATATTTTAATTATTTTTCTATTTGTTTTATAACTTGTAAGCCACTCACAGTCACCTTATAGGGGAGATGAATGCCATAAAAATTCTAATACTTGGAAAGGTGATAGATTTTCATTGTTGGCTAATGTTTGAGTGTTTTTTTTTATTTTGTTGTTAAAGGACTTTATCACTCTTGGATAAATGGTCACATTTAAATGCAAAATTAAATAACTGTCGTTTATTTCATTAATAGCAGTCAGTTTTTAATGCAAATCTTTAGTATTTAGTGCAAGTCTTTAATCTTCAGTCAGCCAGCCAGCCCCAAATGTTATTCCAGTTGTCAAGATTGTTTTCATTTTACTTAGCTTCCTTGAAATCAATGGAAAATCCTTAGCCTTGGGACTAATGTTAAGTGGCTCTCAAATTAGAATCAATCTTACTTTTGATGGATGAAAGCTATGCTTTTTCTAAAGGAGCTCCAAATTTAAAACAGTTCAATTGGTTTGATTTCTCAAATGATGGAATTTTGTAAGAAATATTCTAGGTCCATACAATATGGAGTCCTATCTTTTCCCTACAAGCTGTATCTGGATAACCCTTTCCCCAAACTGGTGTTCTCTTGATATGGTAACCTGGGACCTGTAGTTTGAAAGCATCTGGAGGGGAAAACTGATGTAGAAAACAGTTTCTGGAATGGAACCTGTCTGGAACCATCAATGTCTGGAATGAAGAGACAGAGCTATTAATTCTCAAAGGTCAATTAAGTGATCTGGTGGTTTTTTCTGTGATCACTAGCAGTGTCAAACATCATAATATGCAATATACTATAGTTACTAATATTAGGAAATGTCAGAAATTCTGAGTAACATTCCATTCATTACAGTGATCGCTTTTCAGATGAGGAAAACATAAGGACAGATTAGTTAATGGTGCCTCTCAATTCTGGTATGCATTTTCATCACTTAGTTGTGCAAAACCTGATGACAGCCAGTGAAATATGTGAATGTTTCAGGCCAGAGCACATTTTGTTTGAAGTGATGGAAATGACACATCCTATTTTATTTTTGGCACTGACAAGTAACCACATGAGGATTGTGCATGGTTTTTCTTCCATCCATTTTCCCCAAGAACCAAAACTTAAACAAGTTTATCATCCAATGCTAAAGAAGTTATATATAAACATGCAACAAATGTCACTGTAAATATTTATGCTTTGCACATAATTGTACACAATAATCTATGAATGGCAATGTTTTTTTCTTTGAAGGGTCTAATTTCTATGGGAGTAATCAGCTGGGAATTACAGACTGGCCATGATTAGATGAAATGGTAACAACCAAAATCAGAATTCAGTACAGCCACCAATTTCTTTCTGGTAGGTGTTCTTTCTCTAGAACTGAAGTCCCACTTTCTACAAGCCTTCAACATCCTTTGTGAACCAACATAAGACATACTATACAAACCCTATTCATGTAGGATTTACCTGTGCATTAATACACTAGTAAGAGCATGAAACACTATAGTCTTTTCAGGGGAGAAAATATAAAGAAGAATAAACAACTGCACCCTTCTTTGAAGCTCCTGAAGAGAATATAAAATACCAAAAGCAGCTGCCAAATGAGCCAAGCTAATTATTTCTAAACATGTTATATTTATGTATTTATGTTAAGCTATGATCATAAATAGACATCCTGGATGTTTTGCTCTTATGGATTGTGTAAATTCACGGTGATGAAATAAGAAGACTAATTTGTTTAGGACCAGAAAAAGCATTCAGGTTTTGGGCTAGGTTTATAACCTATAAACAAATCAGGAACAGCAGGCAGTAGGAACATAATCTTGCTCTCTGATCCTTATGACAAAGATTCAACCTCACAAGCAGTCTCATAAATTTAAGAAAATTATGTATGTAAAGTATAATATGGAATTATAGTTCCTGGAATTTAGCCCAGTTAGAGTAGTCATAAAAGCACTTTTTGTTGCTAAGGAGAAATTTATAATGATAGTTCATTGCAAAAAGATTCTTTTAAAAAATCCAATTTTATGGTCTTTTTTTTCTGTGAAGAAAATCAAAGTAAATGTATAGTTTCTTTGATGTCACCACCCATTTTTAAACAGGGACTAATTCTATGGTAAAAAGAGATTGTTCCTTTTGAATCAATATATCAAAGCAATATATTAATGCACTCCATTCTATACTCAATGTACTTCCTCAGGAGTCTCCAAACTTGGCAACTTTAAGACTTGAGGATTTAGACCCTCTGAGGAATTCTGGGAATTAAAGTCCACAAGTCTTAAAATTGCCAAGTTTGGAGACATCTGTACTTACTACTAGGGTTTCAGTGGCAATACAAAACTCATGTCATGCCCCTGTCGGAATCTGATTTGGAGGGGGAGGCTGAGAAGCTGACAGGGAGTGGGAGTGTGGCTCTGTTACTATGCACAGAACTCAAAAATCATCTAGACAATGGAGAGAATTACCTGTACATTGATTACTGTGCAGACTGTATCAAAAGAAAGTCACACAACCCACAACTCAGCAACCAAACCTTCTTCAACCAATCCACCATCACCCAAGACTAGGCACGCATGCCTCCAACTATCTCAATTCAAACTACAACTGGCCTTTAATGCAAGCTACTCAATGCAAGAAGCCTTGAAAATAAAATACCTGAATTTCTCCTCTAACTAAATACAGCTAAATTTGACATCATATTTGTCTGTGAAACATGGCTTAATGAATCTCTCCCTGACTCCATTACTTCAGTAAGAGACTATCATGTTTACTGATCAGATCATGAAATCCGTAGAGGAGGTAGTGTTGCTATCTTCTATAAAAAATCCCTACAACTAAAAAAAACATCCAAGTTACCCAGGAGCTTGCTATTCCTGAGACCATCATCTGTGAACTGTCCTTAATATCACATTTTGGTTCTTACTATGTTACAGAGTCCCTGATCATGACATCGAACATGCAAACAAGCTAAATACACTACTAACATGGGCAGCATCCTGCCCACACACTTTTATCTTGGTGACTTCAATCTACCTCAAATTAACTGGACCATAAACGAATGTACAACTGAACCCATACATGCAACCTTCTACAATGCTGTAACAAATCTGGGACTGGAACAACTAGTAACCAACAATACTAGGCTTAACAACTGCCCCGATCTCATCTTCTGCAATAGTTTGAATTCAATTTATGGTATACAAATTAAAGAACCCTTTTCCAAAAGTGCCCACAACATGATTGACTTTTGTCTCAACATACGTCCACACAAAAATCATCACAATGACAAAATCCCCAATTATAACTTCAAAAAAGGCAGCTATGATTTTTTAATCAACGATCTCTCTTCCCTTGATTGGCAATTTCTATTCACTGAATGCAATACTGTTGAAGACCATTACACCATATTCTTATTAGAAATCAAAAGAGCCATCAAACTATATGTACCAATAACAACTCCCAAAAGCAGGAAAAACAGATAACCCATAACAATAAGGAAGCTTCAATCCAAAAAGAGATCACTTTGGTGAAAAAACAAGTCTGGTCACATTGCCAACTTCAAAAGCCGATACAAAAATCTTTTCTTGAATACAGCTCATCAGTCTGGAACCCATATTATGTATCTGATATTAACACAATTGAAAAAGTCCAGAAATATTTTACAAGAGTTCTCTACTCCTCTATTCATTGCAGAATACCTTATGCCACCAGACTTGAACTCTAGACCTAGAAAATCTAGAACTATGCCGCCTCCGGTCCGATCTAAATATAGTATATAAAATCATACATTGCAATGTCCTACCTGCAAATGAATACTTCAGATTTAATTGTAATAATACAAGAGCACACAATAGATACAAACTCAAGGTAAACCGCACCAAACTTGACTGTAGAAAATACAGCTTCAGCAACAGAGTGGTCAATGTTTGGAATACTCTACCTGACTCTGTGGTTTCTTCCCCAAACCCCCAAAACTTTAACCTTAGACTGTCTACTATTGACCTCACCCCCTTCCTAAGAGGCCTGTAGGGGGCATGCATAAGCGCACCAATCGCGCCTACCGTCCCTGTCCTATTGTTTTTTATTTTTCTTATAAGTATCTATCTCATCTATGCACAACTATATTTATTCTTATACCTGTATCTTTTAAGTGATTGACAAATCAAATAAATACTAATAAAAATACTAAAAAAAAATACTAAAAAATACTGTTGGCCATGGAAGAAATTGGGGAAGGGCAAAGGCCGGCTGGGTAGAGCAGGGAAGAGGTAAAGCAAGGGAGAGGGAATTCAGAGGAAGACCCAGACCCATCCCTCTTCATCCAAGGGCATGCAAGGAGAAACGGAGAAGGGAGGAACATGAATCTCGTGGTTTATGGGAAAGGAAAAGGCCCTGATTCTCTTCATTAGCTGCAGCTGGGAATACAGTGTTTAAAAAGAGAGGCTACAAACAGCAAAGTTGTTGGGAGCAAATAATGAACTATCTGATATCGTTGAGGCTTACCTGAGTTCCTGGCATCTTCCCAACTGTGTGTGTTTTGCTGGGCTTTTAAGTCTGCAATTCCTTCTCCTGCCCTGCCAAGTTAATTACTGCAGCGTGGTTTGTGTGGATTTTTATTTACAGTTTGTATGTACTTTATTTTTGGACTGAATTTCCTCCACTTAAAGACTGTTCTTGGGAGAGTTTTTTGGGAGAGTGATAATCCAGAATTAAATGTGTGTTTAAGCTTCTGAATATATATGCAATCCATTGACAATGAGCCTTATGACTTCCCATTCAGGTATCAATGTGCCCAAAGATCCACTTAAATCCCAACAGTAGCTTAATTTTTCCTATAGGATTATCATTGTGGAAGGTCAAAACATTTCAAAATGAGTTTCATTAATTCTTCCCTTTAATGGATGATCCCTGGTGGTACTTCCTATCATTATAGTACCATGAATCTCATTCTGCCATTCCAGACTCCAGAGAAAATATACGTTAAGCAGCTGGATATTATTATTCCCAAAATCTCAGTGCATATATTCTGTGGTTCCATTTCTTTGCTAAATTAAAAAAAAAATCTGAGATTTGAAGAAGACATAATCTTTGTCTAAGCTTGCACATAACATCAAGCCATCATTCCATGTATGATATGCTATAAGAGAGACATCACACCATCTCATTTTATCCAGTGAACTGCATCTGGCTATGAAGGCTAAAAACTGCAGAATACCCTTATTCATCTGAGAACAATGTAAGCCTTAAAATGGCTATAATGCAGCTACGGCAGAAAACAAAGAAAAACATCCAATATTTTTTCCCATTTTCTTCTAGTCCTATTGTGGTACCATCTACTTCATTAACCTCAAATTCCCCATGAATATTAAATCATTTATCAAAAGATAGTTGCCCCTAAATAAATGGTGGTTTAAAATTAAGAAAAATGGGTTCAGAAATCATTAACCTATTTTTAGGCTAAACTATTTTTATGATTTACCATGATGTAGGGATACAACAACATGATAAAGGAAGGCCCATCCTACCATTCTATCAGTTTGTAACTAGTTTCCTTTCTATCAGAAAGAGGTTTGAATTAGGCAAAACCCTTGTCGTCTGCTGAAATGATTTTATACAGATTTTATAAAAATAGGTAACTTTATACATATATTTGGACATGGCAAAAGCTACTGTGAACTCTGGTGAATCCATTCGATACTTCTGAATTTGGATTAATCTCTAGAGAGCTTGTAGTCTCTCTATATGATATAAGCATATAAGAAGGGGTGAAGAGAGACTTTAAGACTAAATAAGTTTGAGTCACAAGACTACAGCAAGCCACACTCCCTCCTCCTTTATTAAACTAAAGGTGCTTTTTCACAAAAAGGTAACTGGACTTCTTTGTTTATTGCTTGAAGACATTTTGCTTTTCATCCAAGAAGCTTCTTTGGTTCTGAATGAATAGTGCAGAACTGAAGTGCATAATTTCAGACCTGAAGACACTTCTTGGATGAAAAGCAAAATGTCTTCAAGTAAAAACAAAGAAGTCCAGTTGCCTTTTGAAAAAAAAAAAAAGTATCTTTGGGGCGACCATGACCTGGATGACTGAAAACAGCAACAACAACAAAAAACTGGCATTGTTTTGTTAGAAGACGGGCAGCAAATGAATTTAATAAATAAGTAAATAAGTAAGAAAATAAATAAATATGTTAAATAGTGTCTACAACTGGAATCATACTTATTTCAAATAATGACCTTTGGCTTCCACAAGGGCCCAGATCTTCTATGGGTTGTTTTGCTTCATGTTCTGAGTAAACCAACATTTTGAAGGACTAATTTTAATACTGAAGTAAAGTAGCTGCATATTTGGAATTTCCTCTAGAAACCCAACTTGATATAAAGAGGTGAGGTATATCCAAATGACCTGTAGACTGTTCCTATGCATGTACAGGACTGACAAAAGCAGTGGGAGTACTTGGCCAATACATGAAACTAAGCCTCTTCCTGGTATTGGAGTTATAGTTTTAAGATCTGAGGTGGTGGGAGAAGGGAGGAGCTTGCACCGTGACGATACGGTCTGCAATCGAGCTCCTCGATTGCAGCCAATATCTCCGTTACCGGCCGGTCCAAACGGACCTATGCTGTCCCGTAGGGACAGCTACCGTGAAGAGCGTATCCTGTGGACTCCGGGGATATCGTAAAATCCCTGGAAGACCCGGGAGAAGCTCTTTTTGCTGGCAGCGGAGAGGCAGCCCCCATGCTGCTGAAGTCGGGGCGGCTCCAGAAAGAACGGGTCTGAAAGAGAGTCTGTTGGTTGGGTGAGAAACTTTTTTTTTATTTAATTTTTTGGAGTTTTGAAAGTTCACTCTGATTATTAGAAGAAATCTGTGTGATTTTTTTTTTTTTTTGACAAAATTGACTAAGCGGCGTTTTTTCAAAGGGAGACGTCAAAGAGAGGCTTTATTTGCTTTTTTTTTTCTTTGCTTCCGGACTTTATTGCTATTTACTGGATAACTGGACTGTTCCTTTTTATATTTATACATTTTATTCTCCCTTTGGATTTTTCATATTATTTTTTCTTTTAGGCTAGAGGCTCCCTTTGTTTATTTTTTATTCTTTTTTGCCTTTATATGTTTGTGTATTCCTTGCGGGCTTTTTTTTTTTCTTATTCTAATGGAGAGGAGGGGGGAAAGTGAGAACTAAGAAACTTTGTAACACTGCCAACTAGAGGCTTGGAAATATTTTACTTGAACTGGAAAGAGGTGAAAGACTTCTTCTCAAGGACATATTCTGATAAGATAAGGAAAGCGCCTTGTAGAATATTATTACAGGTGTCTTTCTGGATTCTTGTCTATAATTAAACATTTATGGCTTAGCTTTGAAGCTTGTGGGAAAGAGAAGGGAGTCATAATTAGAGCCTTGGACAATTAAATAGAGTGCAGTGTATTGTGGCTTACTTTCTTTTTCTAATCCCTTTTTTTTAGTTCCGCCACCCCCTCCACCAGCATCAACCTATATTTTTATTCTAGTAAGGTTTTTATTTTTAAGTTTGATTTATTTGCAAGGGGAAGCCTCTGAACTTTTTATTTTTATTTTATTATGATTTATTTTATTTTATTTTCCTTTCCATTGGGATTTTTGCTTTTCTTTTTAATGTATATCAATGGACTATTTTTTTTTCTTTTCAATTGAGACTTTTTTGGCTGGATTAAGGTGTGGAATTTGAAGAAACTTACTCTTTTTGCTTTTTTTTGTCTCTTTTTCTTCTTTTTGGCTTTGGTCTTGTTTATTATTATTATTACTGGGTTTTTATTCTTATTTTTATTTTCTCTTGTGGATTACTTTTTAATTGGATTAAGGTCAGGAAGAACTTGAAGAATTTTTTCTTCTTTTCTCTTTTTTTGCCCTTTCTTTTTCTTTTTCTTTTTCTCTTTTTTTTTTTTGTTTTCTCTTATTATTGGTTTTTTTTTATTATTGGCTTTTTCATCTTGGATTATAATTGGCTATCTTTTTTTGGATTAAAATTTGAAAGAACTTGAAGAGCTGGAACCATTTAAAATGAGTAAGAAACTTATATCTTCGGGTGCTTCTGTGTCTACTTCTGCCTCCCCACCATCTGGACAGCATTCAGTTCAGACAATGTTAAAGCAAGATAAAGAAAAAGAACAAGAAAGAGTAACTTTACAGATGATTATGCAAGGAATTCAAGATCTTAAGATAAAAATAGATACTATTGAACAAAGAACAGGGAGGACGGAGGAAAAAGTGGAAAGCATTCAACAGATGATGGCAAAGTATGAGGAGAGACTTCAAAAAGTCGAAGAGGGGGGCAAACGAAGAGAGGAGAAGATTGGAAATATTGATAATAGATTAACAGTGATCGAACAAGAAAAAAGTGGGATGTTGAAGTGGGAGTTGGATAGGTCAGAATTCTATCTTAGATTTCAAAATATAGAAGAAGAAAAAGGACAAGATTTGGCTGCGATAATGATAGGAAACTTGGCGGACGCTCTGGGAATAACAGAAGAGAAGATGATGGATGGAATAGATGAGATATATCGAGTCTTTACAAGATATGCGATGAGAAATAATCTGCCCAGAGAAGTCCATATTAGATTTACTAAAAAATCCATGAAGACACAAATTTTGCAAGTGGCAAGAGAGAAAACATTGAAATATAAAGGTAAAGAAATTTTGGTCTTAAAACAAATACCTAGAAGAGTGAGAGAGATGAGAAGAGAATATCGATTTCTGACCAAAACGTTATTGAAAAAGGAGGTGACTTACAGATGGCTGATCCCAGAAGGATTGATGTTCACGTGGCAGGAACAGAGACATAGAATTGACTCAATTGAGAAAGCAGAACTGTTCCACACAGAATTTTTTGGAGGGAGAGAAGGAGAGGCAGAAAAGGAGGTTTCATTAATTGAACCTCAAGAGGAACAAATGGAGATTGGAAAAGAAGAAGGTGCAGTAGGTGGACAGGTGGATATTAAAGATCAGCGTGAATCAAGACCCACGAGAGTGGTTAAATCTAAATACAAAATATAACCATGGAAGAGAAAAAACTGATTACAATGAATATAAATGGACTGAATTCAGCTGCTAAGAGAAGGAAGATTTTCCATAAATTAAGGAAACTAAAGTTTGATATAATTTGTCTACAAGAAGTACATATTAAAAAGCAACATGAACAATTGTTAGTACAACCAAAATTAGGGAAATTGTTTACTTCTTTGACTCAATGTAAGAAAAGAGGGGTGGTTTTATATATCAAAGAGGCTATCCCAGCAAAACTGATTTATACAGATGAAGAAACAACAGATAGCCCAAGATCTGAAGAAATTAGAAAACCTACAATTGTCATTAATAGGAAGGATTTCAACAATTAAGATGAATATTCTACCCAGAATTTTATTTTTGTTCCAAACAATACCAATTAGGCTTGGAAAAGACTATTTTGAGGATTTAAACAAAATTGTTTTGAAGTATATATGGCAAGGCAAGAAAGCAAGGATAAAGTTAAAGCTTTTACAGGATGCCAGAATCAGAGGAGAGTTTGGCCTGCCTAATTGGGAGTTGTACTACCAAGCTGCAAATTTGATGTGGGTTAAAGAATGGATAACATTAAGGAAAACTAGATTGTTGACATTAGAAGGTCATGATTTGTTGTTGGGTTGGCATGCTTTTTTATGGTATAAGGGAACCAAAACACAGGGGTATTTTAGAAGACATTATATACGGGAGTCTCTGTGGTTAAATTGGGAGAAGACAAAAAAACAATGTTATTTGAAAATTCCAGTTTGGTTATCGACGATAGAAGCTTTTTCTTACCCTATAATTTATAAAAAGGAACAAACAGTTAGCTATGGGGAATTACTAGATGAAAAGGGTGAACTTAAATCGATACAAAAATTAGAGGAACAAGGTATACAGATGAATTGGTTTTCATATTTGCAAATACATGCAAAGTATCATGAGGATTCCAAAACAGAGGGATTTTATGATAAACAAACTGATTTAGATAAGATTTTGATGGGTACTGATGAAAAGGTGATTAAAAAATTATATGGTTACTTATTGGAAATTAAGCTGGAGGAAGAACAAGTTAAAGAAACTATGATTGCTTGGGGGAGGAATTTTGGATATGGGATTGATTTAGAGAAATGGCAGAAATTATGGTTGCAAAATTATAAAATGACAATGTCTACAGCCTATAAAGAAAATTTGTATAAGATGTTTTACAGGTGGCATTTTCCTCCGACAAGGATAGCAAGAATGTTCAAGAACAAATCCGAAAAATGCTGGAAATGTCATCAGAAACCTGGTTCATACTACCATATGTGGTGGACTTGTGAGGATGCTAGAAAATATTGGACTAAAATCCACATGTGGTTGGAAAAAATGACAAAGAAGCACATAGACTTGAAACCGGAGTTTTTTTTATTGGGAATTTTACCAGATGTTTATAGTAAAGAGTTGAAATATTTGATTGTAAATGTATTGACTGCGGCTAGGATTGTATTTGCAAAGAATTGGAAAAATGAGAAAATTCCATTGCAGGAAGAAGTTATAAAGAAAATATTGGAATGTGCTGAGATGAGTAGATTGACTTTTGAAATCAGAGAGCAAGAAGATAAACAATTTTATATAATTTGGGATCTTTTCTATCAATGGTTGAATGATGAAATACAAAAATACAAAAATGTTAGATAATAAGGAATAATATTGAATTTATTTTTCTTTTCTCTTTTTTGGTATTGGATATTATATTTATATAATGGTTTTCTTTTTCTTATTTTCTCTCTTATTTAGGATAGAACTGGCACGATTATATGATTTGTTTTAGAATAAATTACTTAAAATATAGTTATCTCACAAAGGCATGATCGAATAAAAGTATAGTCAAACTTCTTTTTTTTTAATAATGATATGATGATTTATAAGTTTGTATTGACAATAAGAGTTATTATATAAGGTAATTGTAATTGTGACTATGAAGTGAACGCACAAAACTGATGAACCAACCGACTCACTGTTTGTATATAAATATGGGGGAGCTGATGTTTTTATGTTTTGTCTGTTTGTTTGTATGTTAAAAAGCAATAAAAACTTTTATATAAAAAAAAAAGATCTGAGGTGGTGGAAGGCACCCTGCTGATCCAAACTACAGTGCCTCTTTGCCTTGAGGAGTGAAATCTTGTGTTGAGTGCCTGGCAGATAGTTAAATTGATGCAGGCCTCTCATAGAGAATGTTAAAAAATAAAAAATCCAACTGCGCACTTCAATGTTTCCTCCCCCAAAGAAACAAAGATAAACTAGCTGCTTAAAGATACTTTAGGACTGTGATTGCAAACCTATGGCATGCGTGCCACAGGGAGCACACAGAGCCCTCTCTGTGGGCATGTGAGCCGACATCCCAGCTCAACTCTGCTGTGCATGTGCCTCCTGCTGGCCAGCTGGTCTTCAGGCCTCTGCCCCACATGCAGGGTGGGGCACATTCATGGGATACACATGCATGCATGGGGACGCATGCAGGGGAGATGTGCTTGCATGCACAGGAGATTCATGCATGGTGATGTCTCCACATTGCATTTTGGGGATGCGCACGTATGCTTTGGGCACTCAGTGCCAAAAAGGTTAACCATCATTGCTCTAGGAGAAATTACAGAGCACCCTGTTGAAAAAGAATCTACCAATTCGCTTACTGATTATTTTGTGATTAGCTATTCCCATTTTAAAGTGAATTTATTCCGAGAAGAATATAAATGATTTTTTTTTGTTCTATTCCTCTGTCTTATTTCTTAGCAGGTTTCTTTTTTCTTTTTCTAGTAGTTTTCCATAATAAGAAGGCATATAACTATAATTCCTAGGAAATCATTCTTTGAATGGGAATGTCTGCATTTAATGGATCCATACTTTCTCCAATCCATCCTGAATTTTAATATGCCCATTTCCTTTGTATGCAGCAGAATTATTCCAGAGCTGATTAGAACTATTAGCTTGATTTGAATAGTGGAGTGGTTTATATCAAAGCAAACTGATTCTATTATTTGAAAAACATATGCAGACAAAGTCCATCATAGAGCTGAAATGTTTCAAAAGTACTTGATTAGAATTAATGTGTAAAATCAATTTACCAATTGAGTTTGAAGATGGTGATTCAAATAAATTATATTTGAAGCAGATCTCCAAATTGCTGCTTTGTTTAGTCGTAGTATGTAATTATTTTTTTCTTTTAACAATCTAAAAAAAGTGTATAATTTAGCAGCCACTTTTAGAAAAGGTAGACAGATTTAAAGAAGTATGATCTGCCTCTAAGAATGTTTTTATTATAGTTTGGAATCTGAATGCTTCTTCCTCTTCTAACAACAGGTTTACAATAATTGAACAATATTCTGATCTTCCATTTTCCCATATTCTTTGTTTTCTATTTGAAAAAGAAGTAGTAAAAATGCTCAGTAGCATTATTATCATTCTAACTCATTACCTACCTGGGACAATGAAAACCACATATTAATCAACATCTTTCTATCCACGCTAATGAATGGTGAATTTCATCCACTTGTAATAAAATGGGGGGAAAATGAAAGGAGGGAAAAGAAAACCAGATAAAGGTTTCCATCACAAAAAGACATGTTAAAAAAAAATGGTCTACATAGGAGAGGATATCATGGCCCAGGACTCTGACTCTAAAGAAGCTGCTCCAACTAAACCTATTGAATAGGAGCCTCAGGAGATAAGAAGTCAGGAACTGAGGGTGATCAAACACAGGTTTTCTCAGAACAGCTGGAACAGTCAGATGATGACATATGAGCTCTAAGCCCTCCCACAGACAGCAAAGCTGAGAGCAGAGCATAGACATTCACTCAAGACCCTTGCCAAGTACAGGAAAAATCTTTTGTGATTAAAAACAGTCTGACTTAGCAGGAAGCTCTGACCCATGTAACTCTGGAGGAAATAGTTATCTGATCTGCAGATAAAGCTGATTTGTTCTAGGTCTTGTTTCTGTGAAACTTCACTTTGGACTGGCTGACAAACCTGATCTGAACTTTGGGCTACTTTTATAGATGTTCCTCTTGAAAGTGAAGCCACTTATGCAGGTTTTCTTTTCAAGAGACTTTGTTGATTTATATTTCTTCCTTGTCTACTGTTATCTGTTCAGCCTTGAGTAAATTGCTTTCCTCACCTAATAACCATTGTGGGTGAATGTGAGACCTGAAACAAGACACATTTGAAAGAACTTATTTGAAAGGAGTGAATGTATATCAGCACACGCAAAGATACATTATATATCCTTGCTGAACTCTATATTGTTTTGTGGCCCAGATACTCCAGAGGTCAGTGAAATGAAGATTTGTATTCCATGACAATTAAACAAATATAGAAGAAAATACAACTTATCTGTTAAAAAGGTAAAATCGGATTATTCACTTTTTCAAAACTATTTTGGGCATGGTTGATTTCATTGAAAAATTATTGCATGATTTCCTAAATGATTCTCATACTGAAGATTTTAAATTCAAGTTTTCTGTAATTAGTGCCTTCATCAATTTGTATATGTGATTCATATAAATATCCATATATATGATTAAAAAGGTTTGCAATGTTACCATTTTGTAGAACACACATAATCCCCCAAACAACTGAATAATTGTACATTAGATCTGTGTAGAATTTGTTGAAATTGTATACTGTTATGAAGGAAAGTTATTTCTATATTCTTGGCTCCTTTATTTGATACCACTTATATAAAATAGCAGTTTTCTTACAAGGGTTATGTTCAGTAAAAGTTCACATTTCCTAAGAAAGCTAGAGCTATATTCGATAGCCAGAGCTATATTCTGGGTTATTGGTTTTTATCTGTCTATCATCAGGAATATCCTGTTGAGCTTCCCATTACATCAATTTGCATTCAAGCAATCCTGGTGGATTATACCAAATATTTCTAATATAAGAGAAACCCTTTGGAAATAGAGACAGCAGTGGAATGAGCCCTCCCAATTTGTTAATTCTGAAACGATAATGAGCTGTAATCTCATCTCCCTTCAAACTCCCTTCAAATTTTGGCTTAGCACATAATAATTCATTGCCAGGCTGTGAGAAAATATTGTTAATTGACAGAGATGTCTCCAACTATAAGCTGCCGCTTACTTTCATCAATTACGCTATTTAATTGAAATCTGGCAAGTGTAGTTTTTAATTCCTCCTTAAGAGAATAAACAAATAAGCCAATATATTCCATAGGCTTCCTGTTTGCCACATAGACTCCAAGCATGGACACATGCTTGTTAAATTTAGACTCACATTTGCAATCAGGAATTTTCCAAGCCCAGTAAAGGATTCTCACAAATTTATGACCACGAGATGGGTCTCTCTATCCACAAAATTGTTAGCTAGAGAAGATGATGGATAGTTCCCTAGGCAAATGGATACACCTATCACCACCTCCAAACCAACAAAGGTTTTCCAAGCTCAGGTATGAGATTTAAATTCTAAAATGCAGCAGTTCTTCATAGGAGTTAAACTGGTACTGGTAAAAGAAACCTGGCTAAGAAACTGACAAATCAGAGCTGGACCATCATGGCAGAATCTGGCCCTAGGTTCTGCCTCAGTTTACCTTTTTCAATAAATAAGATCATTTAAAAACAATTTATTAGAGGTGTTTTTTTTTTTTAAGAAAGTGGGATCTCCCTATGAAAAGGGAAAACCTCAGGACCAGAGGTGGTATTCAGCCAGTTTGCACTGGATCAGGAGAACCGGTAGTGATAATTTGCCATGGGTTGTGACTGCTGGCTGACCACGCCCCTGAAACCGGTCGACCAGTTGCAGTTTGCTCATTTGCCCCACCCACCCAATTCTCACTCGTCCCGCCCAGTCACTCCTCACTCCACACTGGGTCCTTGTGGCTTAACCTGCCTTCCCACATGGTGCCTGGCCCTGTGCCCCAACTGAGCAGCTCTGATCTTCCTGCTCACAGGTAAGCCTGTGATTCATGCTAGCCCCTCCCTAGCATCTCTGGAGTTTTCCTCCCCCTCCCCCACCATCCTCCAAGCTTGCCAAGGGCCCCTGCCCCCCCCCCCCCATTCCTGGGCTTGCTTGGCTTGCTTCGTTGTTGGCATGGCCCCATCCCAGGCGGGAATGCTGGCTGAAGCCTAGCTAGCTGTTACTCCCCATTCCTGGGCTCACCTGGCAGGGCTGGGAGGGCGGATGTCCTGGGCTGCACATGTGTGCAATTTGCTAGGGTCATGCCTTTTTTCCTTTCACCCCCGGGAGAAGGAGGACACAGGCGACAGAGGCCAGAGCAGCCGTGCCACTTGTTTTCTTCCTTCTCCCAGGGGATGTGTCACTTCAAGCCTGGCCTGGCCAGCAGGTGGATGGGCAGCCAGCCCTTGGGGGGGGGGCATTTCTACTGTGCTGGGGCAGAAAGCAGCGGAGGTACCCATGTACAGCAGCCCCGGTACTTCTGTCTGACCTGCCCTCCCGGAATACCACCGCTGCGGACGTTCACTTTCTTTGTTTTGTCCCCTGGGACCACTGTCACACACATCCTTCTTCTCCTGGGAGGAAAGGAAGAAAGGCATGGTTGCAGCATGGTCCAGCTTCTGTTGCCTGCGTCCTCCTTCTCCCAGGAGGAAAAGAAGAAAGGCACAAGCACAGCATGCTCCAGCCTCCATTGCCAGCGTCCTCCTTGGAGGTTACCAGCTTTCCCAGCTTCCTGTGCTGAATCAGAACATCCCGTTTTCTGGGATTCAGTGGGGCTGCAGACAACAGAAGGCTTTCCTCTTGCTCAGGGAAGGGTACTGGGCTGTGGGATCCCTCTGCAGCCAAAGGAGAAAGTGGCATCAGGCTTTTCATGAAGGGAGGAAACATGAAACATTGCATCTCCCGGGAGAAGCTATCGGCAGTGGAGTGCTCTGACTGGGAGGGCAGGATCCCGGCTACCTCCCATAGCAGCGCCCGGTGCAGCAGTGCCTCTGCCATCCTCCCGGCCAGGTGTGTGTGTGTGTGTGTGAGTGTGTGTGTGTGTGTGTGTGTGAGAGAGAGAGAGAGAGAGAGGGAGAGAGTGTGTGACAGAGAGACAGAGACAGAGGCAGAGACAGAGAGAGAGAGAGAGAGAGAGAGAGAGAGAGAGAGGGCAAGAAAGAGAAAGGGAGAGCAAGAAAGAAAGAAAAAGAAAGAAAGAAAGAAAGAAAGAAAGAAAGAAAGAAAGAAAGAAAGAAAGAAAGAAAGAAAGAAAGAAAGAAAGAAAAAGAAATAGGAAGAAAGAAAGAAAAAGAATTTGGAAGTTAGGGGGAGAGAGAAAAACAAAACTTTGTGCTATTTTTCATTGACAAAGAATGGCTGGGAGGGGAGGGGCCAGGCAAGGCACCTCTTGAGTGAACGACATTGAGTTGGCCACGCTCACCCAGTCACATGACCAACAAGCACGGCCACCCAGTCACATGACCAAGCCATGCCCACCCCAGTCATAGGAACACCAAGCCACACACCCCAAATAAGCCATGCCCACAGAACCAGTAGTAAATTTTTTTGTATCTCATCACTGCTCGGGACTAATCTTAAATTCCTTTTTATATTTAAGACATCAAAGAAAATTAAAGAAAAGAGCTGATTGGACAGGACAAAAATAACTTCCCCTTTGCATAGGAATCAGTTACATGTAGTGAAGCATACTACTTTTTGCATCCCATAATAACCCATGTTCATTAAAATGAAGTGTGACGACAGAAAGATGCTAAATTTTAGGATCTTAAAAAGCAAAAAACATTGTTTGGAGTTCATGAGACAAACCAGATACCGATTAGCATTAGCAAGCTCTCTCGTATCAGGAGACACTGTCCAGATAAACAATCAATTCATAGAGCAATAATTTCAGTCTATAATGATCTGATATAACTTTATCACCCTTTTAAAAAAGATAAAAATAAGTCAAATTAAAATACAAAGTAACTATGTTATTTAACAATATTACAAAATCCACATCATGTGCCCTTTAACCAAGAGGCCTAAATATCACATTACCTATTGATTTCCCCAAAGTAACACAGGAAACTAATTGTTGATGCATATACCCAGCACTATAGGGCAATCTTCTCTTATATAGACCAACAAAGCATACACCATACAAATTAAGACAAAGTGCACATTTACTACTCATAATAATTGGCAGAAACACAATACTATGAGGCCAAATGGAGATATTGGCTTACTCCTAGCAGCATTTTTATTTCTGCATGAAACCAGCCTATTCTTTTCACTTTTGGGCAGCCTCAGGTGGTTTAAAGCCTCAACTTTAAAAACAATACAGGCTCAGTGGTGGGATTCAATTTTTTTTACTACCGGTTTTATGGGTGGGTGTGGTGTGGCTTGGTGGGCATAGTAGGGGAAGAATACTGTAAAATCCCATTCCCTCCCCACCCCACCAACCTGCTTTCCAGCTCCATTATCCTGTGCAGGGCAACAAAAGAAGATCCAGCTGATCAGCTGGGACTTGGGAGGCAGAGAGTAGATGGGGGTGGGGCCAGTCAGAGGTGGTATTTGCCGGTTCTCTGAACTACTCAAAATTTCCAGAACTGGTCAGAACCTACTGAATACCACCTCTGAATCTCTTCCATTTTCAGGCCTCCTACTCTATGCTGTCCATGAAGAAGGAAGAGTCTGAAGGTAAATTAAACACACATTTTGATCATCAGGGTCCTCAACCCCTGGTCTGTGGACCAACACTGCTCCATGGTATGCTTGCAATCAGGCTGCACAAACAAGTGTAGTCCCACCCATGGGATGCAGGCAGCATGAAAAACCACGCCCACTCTGATCCACAGGAAAACCTTTCTCCATGGGACTGGTCCCTGGTGCCCCAAAAGTTGGGAGCCGCGTATCTAGATTATCCACTGCATAAGAGTAGACAAATAGGGCAGACAACAAGTACTTACTCTAGAAAACACCCCTAGGGGTGATGAGCAGCCATTTGGTAAAATTAATTCCAAAAACAAAAGAACAGAGTATGTTGGAAATGGTAGCTATTAACAAAGTGACTGGATTACTCCATGCCATTAAGCCAGTCAGTTTTGATTAGAAATTCCTAAAGTAATTGTTGAATGTAAAGTCTGCCTATGATTATATTTCCTTATATGTCATAACAGAACTGATCTGTGCATTGAGTGAGTTATGTATATTCAACGTTTTAGCTACTTAAGGCTGGTATCACGGAAGGGGAGGTGTAAAATGAAAATATTTTTGAACAAAGATTCTCTGGGGCTTTCAAAGTTCTGTGCACAGTAGGTAGATTTTTAGAAAGAATCTGCAGTTCCATTTTTGCAAGGAATTGCCAAACTCAATTTCATTGAGGGTTACATCAGAGTTGTATTTGACCTTGGGGGGTGGGGGGGGCTGGACGTGGCCAGAGAGTCATGGTCAGCTTGATGTTACTCATTGAGACTCAGTTTTCAGCCACAACGGCCCTCCCGGCCTCTGTTTTTGGCTGTGATGGCCTCCTGCAGCCTTGGGGAAGCTGCATATGGCCCACCTGATGTCAATTTTTGGCCACAATGGCCTCCTGAAGCACTCTGCCAGTGAAAATGGAGCTCAAACTTGTAGCCTGGGAGGCCGTGCATGGCTCTCATGAGTTCGCCTTTCACTGGCAGAAGCACCATGGGCTGGTCCTCTACTGTTCCCAGGGCAGGCCTGAGGGCCAGATCTAAGCACCCCATGGGCCAGATTTGGCCCCCGGGATCTTGAGTTTGACACCCCTGGTGTAAACTATAAAGGTAATGGAAATACCAATTTTCAGACTGGCCATGCTAAATGCATCAAGAGTCCAAGTCACAATGTTGATCTCACAGAACTAGAGATAGTATAGGAGTTCACAGGTTTCATTGACAATAAAACAATATATATCACGAAGTAGGCTGTGCCATGTCAACTGGTATTCATTTATCTCCTGTCAAAATCATGCAGGGTATATTTGGAGAGATACTTTTTATTTTTTTTAAAAAGTAGATTAGGACATTTTTAAAAGCAGAAGGAAGTATTTGAGAAGCATATTTGTGTTAAGAACTATACCGGCTTTATGTGTAAATGTAAATAAACAATTGGATTTTTTTCTGTTCTATTTGTGTTCTTTTGAAAATATTTGAATTGAACTCAGTGACTAAAAGCATCTTTTATAGCATAAAAGATGTGTCTATAGGCTCTGCAAATATTTAAAAATATTCAACATACAAGATTGATAAAAATGATTTCCATCAATCTCAACATTTGGTGCATATTGGAAATCTGGATTGGCTCAGACTGACTAGCCATTTTATTCAATTTTATTTATCAAATAAAGTCCACCTGTCAAATCAGCTTAATGATTCTAACTGAATTGATTTGATTCTGATCAAGGATTATTCATACTTCATATGTGCACATATACGTGCATACGAAGTAGACAAATGATGCCACATATAAAATCAAGGATATGTTTTAAAAGGAAATCAGTTCTAAAACACTTATAAAAATGAACCATTATGTGGGGAACCAATTTCTTTTCATGGTCTAATTAATAGAACACAAATTGTGTAGAAGAATTTTTTTTTTGTGCTCATTTGAGCTAGTTGAATGAATTCAGCTGAAATTACAAGTCTTGTCTTGGAACAAATTCAACACAATATTCCTTTGTAGAAATAATCTGGAAAAAACTCCATGAAGAACAAAATTGCATCTGTATTCATTTTAAAAGAGGTATAAAGGCCATAATACTAAATTGTAACTTGGTTGTTCACTGGTGTTTTCTGCATATTCCATCCGTAGAATTTTTGTTTGTTCTGGTACAGTTCTTTCTGTATTCTTCTATAAGAGGCTTTCTCCCTCACCACCCACTCAAATACAGACATGCATAGCTATTGAAAAAGAATTATTTTAGTTTTGGTTTTCAGTAAAAAAAAATCAGTTTACACAAAGAATAGCTTCTTGCTATTGATCCAAAGGTAGCACAGAATCATGTTAAGCAAAGGCTAGAATCATGTACGTTACCTAAAGGATTATTTTCTTCAGAATTTTGCAATAGGTAATTTTTATAATGACAAGGTGGAAAGCAACGAAGAAGAGTTTGTGTAATGCAAGATACAATGGCATGAACTGAACTTTATTGAACATGTAAGCTTGTACCAAATGGTGCAAGGAAGCTAGAATGAAAATACCCACGAAAGATTGCAATCCACCCTTAACTGGGATGTTCGTTGCAATGGAGAGATACCACTACCTCTTTCTTATTTTTTTAAAAACATTATAGGTTGCAGGGGTGGGGAATGAAGAATTATTTTTATTTTATGACAAGGTGAAATTACCGAGGTCACTGCAGTGTTTGAAGAGCATATGTCTTGCATATCTATATGTATTCATATGCTGAGTGATTGTTTATAAAAAATGTTGCTCTGTTTATAGATTTTGCTTGACAATTACTTTTTTTCAGATACAAGAGTATAACACCCTTTGGTATATCATTTATACCCAAATTCCTGTGGACAAATAATCAGCATGTGCAGTAGCCAGGGGTGGGATTCAACCAGTGTTACTACCAGTTCGATACTTACGTTTTTCTCCGTGAGTGTGTAATACAACAAAAGCTGTGCCTCCCGGACAGCTGATAAGCGCTGCGTGCAGGTGCGCAGCATTTGAAAAACGCCTTTTTTCCTGCTTTTTCAACCTCAGCTGAGGTTGAAAAAGCAGGAAATAAAGGTCAAGTAAGAGCCTGGGCAGGCGGGTGGGCCAAACAGCAGCAGACACAGAACTGGTTCTGTGTCTTCTGCTCTTCAGAGCTACTGGTTCTACAGAGCCGGGCAGAACTAGTAGCATCCCTCGCCTGGTGGTGGCTCAGTGGGTAAGATGCTGAGCTTGTGAATCAGAAAGGTCGGCAATTTGGCAGTTCGAATCCCTAACACCATGTAACAGAGTGAGCTCCTGTTACTTCTGCCAACCTAGCAGTTCAAAAGCATGTAAAAATGCAAGTAGAAAAATAATGACCACTTTGGTGGGAAGTTAACAGCATTCTGTGCGGCATTTAGTCATGCCAGCCACATGACCATGGAGACATCTTTGGACAGCGCTGGCTTTTTGGCTTTGTAACATAGATGAGCACCGCTCTGTAGAGTCAGAAACGACTAGCATGTATGTGCGAGGGGAACCTTTATCTTTTTAATCCCTAAAAGAACTTTTCAGTTTTCTTTCTTCCTTTCCAGAACTTAGGAACAGGAGGATAAATTAGCAATTTTAGCTGAGAAGAATAATCAATATTTATTTTTAACTAAAAAGACATAAAGTGGAATGAAATGCTATGATGAATCCCAATTATGTTTTTTTTTTGCTATAAAGTAGTTATCTTACATGATTATCCAAAAAGAAGAAACAGCATTTGGAGAAAATTTTGTAGGTAGGGTGAAAAATTTAATCCTTTTGTGGACATTTGCTGATCTCCACCATGTCCCCCAAAGATGGGGAATTTATAACTATTTGCTGCTTTTATGTCCACTTTTTGTCAAGAAGCTAAAGAGGAAAACAGAATTTGCCTCCTATTTCGGTTTATGAAACAATGATCAAGTCCAAATCATCCAGTTTTTTTTTTATTATTTAGCTTATGAAGAGAACACGACAGAAAAGAAATAAACATATATGCACAATCCACTTAATTATATACAAAACATCTACTGAGGTATGACAGTGGCCCTCATAACTGGATGTCCAATTCAACTATCTAGATGATTGGGTAGCAATAGTTGCCTGCATCCATAGTATTTCTTAAGGTATATATTCTCCCCAGGCAGTATTAAATGGGTGACAACAACCAGATGCAGTTGTACTGCCCTCTTGGCTCTTGTGGCCATGGCAAGTGCATAAAATCAAATCACCCATGACTAATAATGTGTTGTCATAGAGCCTGGAAGAGGCTGAGTGACTGCTTATCTCCAACCATTTTTACCCATCTGGTACATACTGGCAGAGTAGCCAACCCTAGTTTCCATTTATTAAATGTTCTCATATTGCAGGTCCTAGGAAGTGTGCCTTTTCCCTCACGGCCTCCACTCTCTGGAACAGCATTTTCCCAGTAATGAGTACTTCTTTCCTAGAGGTTTGAAAAATTCTTAAAATCTGGTTTTGGTCTAATATTTAAGGTTAATATATTGTTGGTACACGGTGGATGCTGTTTTGGTTTGCTTGGTTTACATCAGAGGTGGTATT
>NW_020769356.1:2201156-2319448 GCF_900518735.1 Pseudonaja textilis
GCTTGACTGCTGCTGCATACTCTGCTTGGGGGTTTATCCCCAAACACTAACAGAACCCATCAAGTGGTTGGTTTGATTGTTATCACTGGTGGAGGGGGGGGGGGGGGTTTAATTGGATTTTGTATTGGGTGACATGGTGAGTCTGTAGTCACCATGAGTCCATTGAGAATACATATACATTTTTTAAAAAATAAATCAATATTTCTTTCTACACAATTGTTCTGAGGAAAACTGATTCCCCAAAACTGTTGTTTGTTGCAAAGTAGACATTGCAGACAGAGTTGCTTGTCAGAACAAACAACTCTTGGTTATTTACCTTGGGAATGTGATATTGGAAGAAATCACCTCTAATCTCAGATCTCAGATTGGACTAGGAGGGGAGCCATTTTTCTTATAGTTGCTTAAAAGAAATAAAGGCCCTTTTTATTAAGTTGCATTTTTTGAGGTTATCTTTGGATGTTTAACTGCATTAAAGATTAATGTCCTACTTTTCCCACATGGGATAACACTTGCTTATGTTTTATTATCCATTCTTGACATCTGCCTGAGGTAATTTCTTGCTTTTCATAGTTCAATTGTTCCAAATAATCTGTACAAAGAGGGTGGAGACCAGGTTTGCTTCCAAGCTTAAAGGTTAAAAAACAAAAGTGAAAAGCAAAACTGGCTTTGGAAAACAATTGAGACAGGTTTGCTTGTTTCTTCATTGTATTATTTTTTTTAAGAACAAAGGGGAAAAAAGATTCAAAGGGAAAAAAGGACGGTAAATATTTTTATATTTACTAATTTTATATATACCAACCAAAAAAATAAGAAGGTCTGTTTGCAAGAATTGCCACCCAAACCACCAATTATTGCTAATTTGTTGACATCCATTATTGCTTAACATTCAACACTATTCTTTGTCTTCCCTTGATTTTTTTCTTCCTGTGTAGCTTGCTGAAGGCACCAGTGACAACACAGCCATTACAGTACATTAGCTGAAGGCTACATGTCATCTGACATTGATTCAACCCAATATATGACACTTTCTCTTATTTCTTCAGCAGACGTCACTAATAAAAATGGCCTTCAGAGCAATTGCCAGCAATTATTGTAAAGCATGCTTGCCAGCAGGAAAATGGAATATTCTCCCCACCAGCCTTTTCAGGAGAAATACAGTGGAGCAAAATGTACTAGTGAGAGGATGTCTTCCAAGGTACAAAGAGATAGAGAGAATTTAGACTGGAAATCCACAAGGATGTGTGAGTATTGCTTTTGTTGACTTCTTAAAAGAGGTTCTACTATATCTTTGCACCTATGAACCTTTTGACAAAGGCAAAGAAGTAGGGAACGGGAAGAATACTGTTGGAAACAAAGAATCAGGACCACACTATAAGTTCTAGTTATACTGTTTTATTACGAAAGTCATACATAAGAGCTGCCTGATATACTAAGACTCCCAAACCCCCAGGCTGTAGCCCACTACCAAGACATGGCTTGTTTGGATCTGGGTTGTGTGAATGGTTGGCCAGTGCATGCATATGCGTACCCCATTCTACTTGCAAGAGTGGCAGGCTGGCATGCATGCATGCAGCTGAACTCACCAGCAACTCTCTGGCCAATTCTCCTCTCCCCTGTGCTACCAAGCTATAAAGGTTGGGGATTGTAGTGGAATGTAGTCAACTAATGATCAGCACTAGATGGGTGCTAGATAAGAGTTAAAAGAATTCAAGAGGGTCTGGATTTGGACCACCCGTGGGAACGTAACAACTGATTCCTCTCTTGATTCCACCCACAGGCCCTGCTTGTCCTACTACCATCCCTATATCTATATCTCACTGGCCTTTTGTTGGTGAAATGATTTTCTGTGTTTAAGAGATTAAGAAACTTTCTCTGTGACTTTTTCCCTTTATGGTCTTTCTCTCTCTTCAACATATCATTTATATTAGTGTTTTTCAACTTCAGCAACTTTATGCTGTGTGGATTTCAACTCCCATGATGGCTGGGAAATTCTGGGAGGTCCACATATATTCTTATTGCTGAGTCTAATAAACACTGTGTTAAATGTGAGGTTTTTGTATCCTGTGTATTTCTTAATAAATCTGTTTTTCCACTTTGAATACAATGAATGTTTGTGAGCACTCTTTGATAGCTGGATTATACCAGTGGTGGGATTCAAATTGTTTTACCACCAATTTGGTGGGTGTGCTTTGCGCATGCACACAGCAAACACGCACTTCATGCATGCACAGAGGCTTTCCTACTGATCTTCTCCTGCACTCCTGCACTCTCCCTATGTCTTCAACAGCTGATGCGTGGCAATTCACTGTGTCATGTGATGCAGCTGAGTTTCAAAAGCAAGAAATAAAGGTCACCTGGGGCGGGCAGGTGAGCCCAGCAGCTGATTGTCAGAGTGAAGCAATACACTCCCAGATGATCTTTGGAGCTACCGATTTGGCTGAACTAGGATGAATATGACCACTGGATCATACCTAAACTGCTTTCAGGATGAGCAGATTAATTTTTCTTTATCACTCCACGTGTGGTCAGGAACAGTTCTTCTGACAGTGGCTAGTGTGGAATTCAAGTGTCTATCATGTCAAAATGAAATACCTTTGGCTAACCTGACATTTTTTTCTTTTTGAAATTGAACTCATTTATTTTAAAAATAATAATTAGGAAGTAAAATTATTATGTGATATCATTTTCTTGACCGAAACAAGCAAATAGAAGGAAGCTCTAAATTAAAAGTAGCACATCTTTTAAAGACCTGAACTTGGTTTCTTTACAGCACCTTAGATTGGCTTGAATCTTGAATAAGATCATGTTGCTTGAGAATAATTCATCAATGTTTTGCACAGAAACAAGACACCTTCAGGACCAACATTTTTGTCATTGGAACACTCTACAATAATCAGAGTTTCAGCAAATGAGCCAAATAGCTAACTCATCCTTTTAGTTTTAGCTAACATTTCTTTGTAAAAATCCCAGGATTACAAAGGCCACTGAGAGTGGAAAGAAGATAAATGAAGTGAAGTGACTGGCAGGTCTATTTCACAGTAAACAGTAATTGAGTCTTTTCAATCACAGTGTTTTGGCAGTGGAAAGTTCAGTCTTATTGTAAGCTTGCAAACATTGGTGAGCTAACATTTTTGAAATCGTTAGCAGTTTCACTTAGAGCTTCAGTGGAAATGGGCACTGGATTCAGCTGAAACCCAGGTTGGAAGATGAAACACACCACCAGTACCCATAGGTCTCTCCTACAAACAAACATTATATTTTATTTTCATTGCTCATATGATACTACACCAATGAAGAATGGCAGAGTGGGAAGGACTATGAGATCCAGTGTGCAACAAATCAGCTATTAGATCAGAGCAATCCTTCAAATCAGCTGTTATTGACGATCCTAATCTCAATGTCTAAGGACATGGTAAATTCTTGGGGTCAGGGTTCCGACCAATGACTTAATAAAATTAAGAGTCTCAAGCCATTTAGCAAGAATAATCCCATTGTTTATTAGGAGCACCATGTCAGCACTACCTAGGTGAAGCCAGTTCTGCTTCACCCAATTCGCGCTTTGCTTCTGACCCTATTTTCTCCTCCCCCTAGAGTATGTTACCAGTCACATTCTCCAACAAAACAATTTTGCAGGTCATAGAAATCACTCCCTCCAGCCTTTATGGGTTTCCATGGAGATAGTCTTGGCTTCGGACAGCTAGGGCTGTGTCTGGTTTTGACTGAGGTATAAATTCCTTGGTGCAGCTGCGAGGTGCAATTCCCATCCCCCTGCCTATGGCAACTCGGGAGCAGGTCGGGAAAGCTTCACGAGCTGACACTTGAGAAGAATGAGTGAAATCCCTAGCTTCACCATTCACTCCATCTATTATAGTCTCTTCTCCAGAGCAGTTGTATGATGGTGAACTTCATTAATTCATTGATGAGCCATAATGACTTATTTTTTTTCATGCTAGAAAGTCCAACAAGTACTCACTTTTACTTCTCCAACAAACAGTGTTTGGGGAAATGACATTTGATAGCAAAAATAATAGAGAATATTTTAAACTACATAACTTATGCTTTCAGGGATGGGAAGAAGAAGAAAATAATGAATCAAAACGTTCTTAGGAAAATGGCTTCTGAGATATTTCAATGCAACAATATGAACTGAAATTTCAGTTCTTCTGAGACATAATATGGAACAACCATAATAATCGATGTGTCTTGTTCATATACAAAACATCTATTTGTTACAGCAGTCCCTACTGTTTGGCAATTTCCTGGCTGATTAGTGACAGAAATGTACCTTGAGATATGTATGTGGGCATAGAATAACTGTAGAGCAATGGGAATGGTTAGCAATTTTCAGAGTGATAAAAAAATAATCAAAACCTTCCATGGAGGAATAAAGGGAATCGATCCAGAAATTATATAAATCAGAGTAGGCAATATCAGTAGCAAACTTTAGCTGGGGAATGATAAGCTTTACTGCATGCAAAGCAAACAGATGCATATTTCATTATGTTTTAATTGAAATTATCATTATAAAAATCTATACAGTACTGAACATATTTGTTTAACAAGGAAGTAAAATCCCCACCATTAATTATGATTACTGAAAACTGTAGCACAAGGAAATGTTCAAGCACAGTCACTTTTCTGTCTCTTTGTATGCTTTATGAATATATGCATTCAAACATCATGAAAGCTTGTCAAATAATATAAGCTGCAATTAAGTTTTGCTGGATCTAATCACTACCTAGATAGAAGATTCCCTGTAAATTCTATGAATGTGGAGATGAGGACCATGACTGAAAATCAGGCACTATTTTGTCTATTAAGAATTATAATTAATCATAACTTATTGAAAGGTTCTAATAAATGCACACAATGTATCTGTAGGAGATGATCAGCCTGAACCCGAGGGAGGGGTCAAACGCATCATCAGTCATAAATCCTTTCACACCCACAAGACATCTAAGTCCAGCCCTCCTTGAATGTCTGTCTTATCTCCGTCTAATTTCCCTTGACTGTTAGTGGTTTAGATTCTAGTAGAGAATTTAAACGTGCAATAAAGCTTTATACTCATTTGAACTGTCTATTTTTCCAGTGTTCGATGATATCTGTACTTGTAAGATGATTATAGTATTACATGAATATTTGGGAATGTGCAAATATTTAATTTGAGATCCATCCAGAGCGTGGCTTGTAAAAATAATTCTGATCAAACACCTTTCCACATGTTCATTCATTACAAAATGCAAACTCTAAGTAACTTTTCTCACGGATAGATTTTCAAAACCATATTTTTATGGAAAGGAATGAAATGGGCTACTAAGGTCCACTTCATTCATAAAGATATGGAAGAGTTAGCTTACATATTGACTGAGCAATGCAAATCTTCATTATCTACTTCTCTCACAGAACAGGAAGCACATTTGTAAACTTAATAGAAAACATAGTAGAAAATGTCTTAATTCAATTCTTTTGTCATCTATAATGAGGTTATAAAATGATAAGCCAAGATTGAAAAATTGTGGCAAGAATCACACATATCAGAAATAACTGCCAAAATAGTTTCATGCAGTCTATGTGGGGGTTTTTTTGTGTGAAACCCAAGCTTTTCTCCTTTCATTTTTAATAAAAGAATTTCATATCTGTCTTTATGTGTCTTTCCGTCTTCTTTTCATGGGTCTGACAATTGCTTCCTTTCGCAATATCATATATAAATGGCAAACATTTGGGTTTATTTTCCATGATTTCAGCTCCTGGGGGAATGGTTCATTTACCCAGAATATGGTGGTTATTTATCCATTTATCAGAAGGCAACCTGCTGAGGTTTTTATCACTCTTCCACCCCATCCCAGCCAATCATATTTTTCTCTATTACTCTTTCCATTTTTTCAAGGCAACTAGGCATGCTTCCAAACAAAATCACATATTTTTAACAATTCTAACAACGTATATGGAACCTACCTGGAACCCAAAGCATTTCTGTAAATACAGGTAGTCCTTGACATACAACAATTCAATTAGTGATTGTCCAAAGTTACAACAGCACTGAAAAAAGTGACTTCTGGCTGCTTTTCACACTTATGACCATTGCAGTGGTTCCATGGTCACCTGATCCAAATTTGGATGCTTGACAACTGACTCATATTTATGATGGTTGCAGTGCCTTAGGGTTATGTGATCACTTTATCTGACAATAAAGTCAATGGGGAAGCCAGATTCACTTAACAACCATGTTACTC
Source organism: Pseudonaja textilis (assembly GCF_900518735.1). The sequence goes on from NW_020769356.1 coordinate 2,207,390, forward strand.
ATTCAAGAAGTACAGTGATTCACTTAACAACTGTGGTAAGAAACATAGTAACATTGAGGCAAAATTCTCTTAACAAATGTTTCACTTAGCAACAGAATTTTGGATTCAATTGTGGTTGATGTGCACTTTTGATGGTGCACTTTTGTATTGTGAGGTCCTTTACTCTGCCTCCCAAAGGTTTTTCCAGGATTTGTGTGTGCTACATGTAGTAGTTGATAATATTAGGTTTTAGAGGGAGAATATTCTTTAGAGTCACAGAAGTTCTTCTTAAAACTCCATAAAGTGAAGGAAAACAGTGCAGAGGTTTTTTTTCAAACTCCAGCTGTCTGTACTATATTTATGTACCATTATTAAATCAATATGACCTTCTTTAGGGAGATTTCTATAAAGTGCATTTCAAATGCACAAAAAATACCACCTGAAATGGAACGTTCTCCTGCCATTTCCCTTGGCTTCTCATCAGATGGATGCTGTGCCTTTCCTACAAGAGCTTTTTCAAGTAAAATATATGTTCACCTTTTAGATGGTGCTTGTTTTCAGCTGAGAAAAAACAGAGGACAGCTTACTTCCTCAAAGGTAAGCAGAAAGAAAGGCTGCCAATGCTTTTCAGCTTCAACTGGTAAAACTACAACTAAGGAAATTGCAAAAGAATGCTTTAGCTTCACAAAGTTAAAGGATTTCTTTATAATACACCATGGAGCTCATTAGTACAATTCAATTCCATCATTTTGAATTTGAAGCTCTGAATTAAATCTTTGCACAACTGTTGTAAATAGACTTCAAAGGATGTTATTTATTTCATGAAATATTTTCAAATCAGTGCTTGTGTTGACTACATGTGTCTTTTTGTCTCTCTCCTCCATCTGACTCCAAATGACTATGTGCAGCTTCCACTTTCAAAGCAGGTGCAGTTAAAATTAAGAAACAAATCATAGATTAAACCAAACATAGCAGTAACAAAAGAAGCCACAGAGGCTCAGCAGCCACCATTTATGCATTTGTTATTTATTTGTTAAATTTATTTGCCCTCTACCTTGCCCTGAGGCTACTCCAGGTGGCTTACAATGATAAAAGGAAGAAAAATGAAAGAAGTACAAATAGGAATAAAACAATAGAATGATAAATGTGCCAAAGGAACACAATGAGAATTATACATCCATATGATAAGCAAAAAGATGGACAGGTGGAGAGCAGAAAGGATGGGAGATAAAGTCTGCCATCAATCTATCAGCTACTTCCAGCATGGAATTCTCCCAATATCACCATATCCCAGTGTATCCCACTTACTTACACATAACGGTGGTTTAGTGGGTTTATTAATATTCTCCAGCAATTCCCTTCACTAAAAAACCCACAATTGTCCTAATTAAGTCCAGCCAAAAGTAGGCCAATGCTAGTCCACAGAGCAATGGGCAATGAGTATACAAGGCACTTGAACATTTCCCAAACAAGGTAAACCCACGAGGCAAGATTAAATTCACAATACAAGAGGGTTCATGAGACAAGGAAAGTCAAGAGGTCACAAGACATGGTGTCAATCCAAAGCAAGGCAGAAAACACACAGCTAGGGAAATAAACATTTTATTCTCAGCATCACCTCCATCTGTCTGCTGTGCTAAATAGTGCAACCCATCAAGAAGGGTGAGGCTGCCACCTCATGAGCAATCTGGTTGACCTTCACTGCTCCAGCCTTTTCTTTGCCCTACATGTTCTTGGATCAGAGGGCAGTTTCTTTTCCTAATCACTGACTGACTGCAGCTGTGTGTTTTCCCACCCGAAGACTCAATATTGTCTTTCTGTGCGTCAGCCAAATCCCTCTCAGATGGCTACTCAGAGCCATTGACCAACTCCCCCCCTAATGTGCTCAGGATTGGTTCATCCTTTTCCAAACTCTGGAGTAGTATCTTGGGGATGTGAATAGGGGAGACTTCACAATCCCTGAGTCTAGGAGAACAACCAGGTTTTCATAAATTTTTAGAATATTATTGGGATATGGGTCATACAGGCCTCTGGAGGAGTAACTATTCCAGAAGTCAGGCACTGCAACAGAGAAAGCATGCTTCCTATTATAGTAGATGAAATTAAGGAGACTTGGAGCATACCTCTTTGCTTTATTTTACAGGCAGACAGCTGGAAGACCAAGCATACTGCAATATGTACATCATTGCTCATGCCATGCTAGTCTGGACTATTTGTATGCTTACGGTCAGGGGTGTCAAACTGGTGGCCTGCAGGCCAGATGCATCACACACAGACCATGCCTACCCCAGCTCCGCAAAGGCAAAAACATTGTGATACAACATGTGATGTCACGTGACATGATCGAGTTTGACATCCATGTTCAAGATGATCTTCAAGCAAAGATCCAATATGCAGAGAACATTACAGCAGCCTAACCATTAGGTGAGTAGGGCATGAGTGACCATCTGAAGGCCCTTCCAATTGAATTGGGTGCAGCTGGTGCATTAGATAGTTCTCAGTGAATCATCTAATGCAGGGGTGTCAAACTGGCAGCCTGTGGGCCAGATGCATCATGCACAGGCTATGCCCATCCCAGCTCTGCAAATGGGGAAAATGTTGTGAAACATCATGTGATGGCAATGTGACACGGCGAGTTTGACATCCGTAATCTAATGCCATTTGTTCTTTGAGTAGGAGCTGTGTGACAAAGTTGACTCCCAAGTTATGCATTAGTTTTGGATGGAGAGGTGTAGCACCATTACTGACTAAAACTTTCCTCAGTAAAATGGGGCTAAAACATGCACAGCCACTTGCTGTATCGTTAAAATTTAATTCATTTATTTAGTTCATCCCATTTCATGGGAAATATTGTCTGATGTGTAATGTGCTGTACTGCAATATTGACCTATCATGACAAACCTACTGGCTAGCTGAGGTAATAGATGGTCAGTCCAAATCTGGCTCTAGATTGTAATTCTGGGATCTAAATTCCCATGGCCTAGTTGTAAAACCACTGTCAAGTTTGTAATTTCATGAATGACTCTTAATTTATAGATCCCATAGTTAATACTTAGATTGGTTCATCATTAAATTGTTCATAGTTTTCAAACCATCTACGTGATTATATGTCAGAAACCTTGCATTGCTATTCTAGAAGTGGAACTCTACCTCATAAATTTATATTCTAAAGTTCAATGATGAGGCAGCTACCTAATAGTTAACTATTTCCAAATATCTACAGAACCTTTTTCCTTTACTATTTGTTAGGTAAGTGGAGATAGTGGCAGGGAAACCAATGTTAGCCCCATTAGATGGGCAGGATTGGGAAATCAACTACACAGGAAAGGCAGAACTACTTCTATTAAGATTAGCTATTATAAGAGAATCATGAAAATCTGATAATACTGTATCTCCTCCCTTCAGTGAATTAAAAGAATCTCTGATTTGCTTTCAAATATCATATATCTGTTCTAGATTTTAAAAGTGTTTCAGCTTCTTTTGCCCAGATAATGACAGCCACATTTTTTTCATCAGTGTCATCTTTCTTATTTTCTACAATCAACCACTTATGTTCTTCAAGATAACCCAGAACCGTACAGAGAAGAGCAACCAGGATGATTAGGGGACTGGAGATTAAAACATATGAAGAACAGTTACAGGAACTGGGCATGGCTAGTCTAGTAAAGACAAGGACCAGGGGAGATATGATACCAGTCTTCCAATATCTGAGGGGTTGCCACAGAGAGGAAGGGGTCAAGCTATTTTCTAAAGCGCCAGACAAGGAATAATGGATGGAAACTGAACAAGCAGAGATTTAACCTGGAAATAAGGAGAAACTTTCTGACAGTGAGAACAATCAACCAATTGAATAGCTTGCCTTTGGAAGTTGTGGGAGCGCCATCACTTGAGACTTTCAAGAAGAAGAGATTGGACTGCCATATTGCCTGGACTTTGGAAAGTAAAACTTCTAAATATATTGAAAGGCCAAAATAATCAGTCTGAGTTTTTTTTCCCCAAGGAAGAAATGATAGAAATGATAGTTACTTTTGGCTGCAAAGAAACAGAGGAATATAAGATACTGTAGTGTAAAAGAACAACAGCTATTCTTATTTTAGCTTTATCTTGGTATTTTATTTATATACAGTATAATGGAATTATCTTTATCATGATAATTCCTTCTCTTATGACTATCAGTAAAGAATAAGTTTATCTTTTCACTTGAAACTCAGGGGGAAAATACTACAAATGTTACTTGTGGATAATTTTTAAAATAGCCAATTCTTAAAGTCAAGCAATGTCCAGTTTACAAGATGTCACTGGATCATTGCTTCAAAGTAACAAATACAGCTACATAACTAAAGAAACTGTCACTTTCAAATCTAGAATGCCTAAAACATTGCCACTGATATAGGGCAGCAACCTCAATATAATTTCCTGTGGGTATTTTGGCAAATATTGCTTTTGTTAATAACTTTTAATCTAGTCAAAGGTGAGTAATGCATTCCAAAGTACCTTAAGCAATAAAGGCAGTTTCTCATATGGCAACCATTCACAAATACGATGTTGATTAAATTAAATATCCAATCCTTTTACCAATCCTTGCAGTTACAATCTTAACAGTCTATAAAACAAAGCAAAAGTGAAGTAAGATAATGAGCAGTGTTGTGGTTACACTTTGCAAAACAATCAAATTGTTAGTCTCAATTTTTTCAGGAACTGGGTATGTCTAGTTTAATGAAAAGAAGGACTAGGGGATATCAGTGTTCCAATATCTCAGGGGTTGCAACAAAGAGGCAGTCAAGCTTTCTCCAAAGAACCTGAAGGCAGGATTAGAAGCAATGGGTAGAAACTAATCAAGGAGAGAAGCAACCTAAGAACTACAGAGAAATTTCCTGACAGTTAAAACAATTAATCAGTGGAACAACTTGCCTCCAGAAATTGTGAATGCTCCAACATTGGATTTTTTAAAAAAAGATGTTGGATAACCATTTGTCTGAAGTGGTGTAGGGTTTCCTGCCTAAGCAGACCTCCAAGGTCCCTTCCAACTCTGTTATTCTATTCTAATTGTGGTTGCTAAATGAAGATTACAGGGTCAAAGGTCCTCAAGTTACAACCTGGAACATCAATTGCTTAGCAAGGCTATTTGTACCTGATCTTATGACCTTTTTTTGCTACAGTTGCTAAGTGAATTATCCCAGTTGTGAAATGAATCTCACAGTCATTACGTGAATCCACCTTTCCCCATTGATTTTGCTTGTTGGAAGCCATGAGGGTAGATCCCCAAATGGTGATCATGTGATCTCCAGTATTCTGTAAGTGACACAATGTAGAAGAGAGACTGGCAGAGCTATGGGGAAGAGTTAAATGAGACATCAGTTTGGAATCCTTATGTATCACAGTCGAAAGAAGTCCAAACCCACTTTAATGCAGTTAAAGCTTATTTGTCCAGATGCTAATCCTGTGCATTGGCTATAGTAATCAATTAATTAGGACCTTAACATGTGCACCTGTTTTTTTCACATCTGATGCATAAATGCATGCCGGTTGCCAAGTGCCCAAATTTTAATTTTGTGAGCATGGGGATGCTGCAATGTTTTTAAAAGTGGGGACCAATTATTGGTCATTTTTTTCAATTATAATTTTAAAGAATCACTAAATGAATGGTGCAAATTGAGGACTACCTGTCATCCGAGATGATTTGAACTGTAGAAGGTTGCCTTCTTCTGGAGAAACTAAATTAAAGAACGTTGGCTAGAATTAGAAAAAGTTTTCCCCTTCCATACTTATTCTTCAGTCTTCAATTAAATAGATTAATTAAAGTTGTGATTTTAGAGATAATTTCAATCATTTGGTAAAACAACATGACCAATAGTCTTAAAATATTTATTAATTAAAAAAAGATTAAAATCTTTGATTATACAAAGATGAGACTGATCTCATGCAAACTCTTCGCATACAATAAAAATAACTCAAATATTAGTAGGACGGGTTTACAAAATAACTTCTTTATAATAGCTTTTAATATAGAAGTGCTGCTCGTCTTGATGTGCCTAGAGCATTTTGAGAATAATTTAATTACAAAGCTTTTTTTTGGTAAAGATTTATACACTGTTCTACAGGAAAGATGCCAGGATTTTCACATCTTCACTATGATTACAATTAATACCCTATTACTACTACGACTCAGAAAACTAGACTTAGACCTATGAACATTGAATAATGATTTCTTCAGTATCACTGGACCTTTAAACCATTTACTTATTTATTTTAATGTACAAAGCTGCCGAAACATAACTGTGCAGCATTTTTTAACCACTTTTATTTGGGAGCAAGTGTTGGTAAAGTCAACAGGACTTATTTCCAAATAAATGTGCAGAGAAGTATAGTGTTACCTTTTATTTTTCTTAAATGGTTAAAAAAAAATCCTTGATATTATTATGGATGGCATCTGCTTCTGCTTAATAACAAATCATGCTGGATTTCAATTTTGTGTATATTACAAATAATTTTCATAAATTATTAAAACAATTAAGGGACTGAAATATTATGTAATTAGAAACGCATCAAATTTGAATGTTGTACAAAAAGAGAGCTTCAATATGAAACATTAAGTCTCTGAGAATGAAATATACTACAGATTTCTGCAGTGCAGTCTTCCATATACAACAGACAGAAACTTTGTGTGCTTAGATGGCTCTTCGGATTTTCTGACTTTTTTTCCTTCCTCTAATTGCTGGGAGTAAAAAACTCAAAAGATGATATTAAAATGCATGCCACTCATCTTCTCCAACCATAGATGCCCCAGTATTTGACTTGTATTCTTATTGCAGGTTTCCTTTTTATCTCATTTTCCGTAGCCTTATTCTGTTCTCTTTGTCTCTCTTTTTAAGGATAAGTATGAACTGGTTGAAAAAATGCTCTTGGTCTTTCTTTTTCTGAACCAATCGAAAACGTTGATCTGTACCATATTTCTCTGCAAACTCCTTAAAGGTGGTCCTAGAATGGGAAAGGAATAATCAAAGAATAAGCAAGGATTCTCATACAACTGCAAGCTGGGTCAATAGATGTTTATGAATGAAGGCAAATATATGTGTCCTATGTTTCAGGATCCAGTCTGGGTAGGTCAGGGGTGTCAAACTCAATTTCATTGAGAGCCATATCAGGGTTGTGTTTGACATCAGGGGCCAGGGTGGGTGTGGCCAGGTGGGTGTGGCCAGCTTGTCATCACTCATGTTGGGGCACTTGTGGGGGCCGGAGTGCTCTGCCAGCAAAAATGGGCTCGTGAATTCCATTTTTGGCTGAGCTGGCCTCCTGCAACTCTCTGCCAGTGAAAAGGGATCCAGGCCTCCAGAGCTCCATTTTCACTGGCAGAGGCACCATGGGGTGGTCCTTTGCTGTTTTCCAGCAGGCTAGATCTAAGCACCTCATGGGCCAGATCCAGCCTGCAGACTTTGAGTTTGACATCCTTGGGGTGAGTCATCAGGATCTGAGGTTTGCATTCTGCAATTGATGGTTATTGTCAGGATTCCGGTAGTCACCCCAAATTAAATCATGAGTCTTGAGCCAAGCTTTCAAAACTTCAAAGGATTTAGTGGGAGTTAACACATCCGGCACTGCCTGGGTGTAGCTGACTCTGAGACTCATAATTCATTTTCACCCTTGACCCTGGTTTTTCCCCAGCCTCTGGGTGTATCATAATTCATATTCTCCAATGAGGCACATCCATAGCCAAGAGTCATCAATCATGTTCTCCAGTTAGAGTTTTGCACGGCAGAAACATCAGTCACCTACTTACTATCTCTAAAAAACTATGTATGGAATGCACTTTCGATTTCCAAGCTGCTGCACTGCTCTTTCAAACCCCTTTCCCCCCTCCCTTTCTGTTGGCAACTCTAAAGAGATCATAGAAATATTTTATGAGTTGACAGTTGTACTCTTTGGCTCTTTCTTAAACACACAGGCTTTTTTTTCCCTACTGAAACCATTTTTACTGCATCTTTTCCTTGTCACAGAGGTGAAAAGAAAATGGAAATATTAAAGTCAAAAATCTCGAAAATTCATTGACCTGCTTGGCTTCTCATCCTAAGTCAATATTCCACTTTCACATAATAGACTCATTTATTGATTCATGGAACCTCGAGGAATAATTAGTTCGCTGTGGATGATCTAACATAATTAAGATGGGATTCTCAAAAATTAAGAATTTAAATAGTTTCACTAAAACTTGCCAAACAACATGGCTTCTTTCCTTCCATAGCAGCATAATATTTTAAAAGGCTAAGATTTACATCAGAACTGGTGAGTCAAATATTTTTTTATTCTAAAGTGTGACTCTCTCTGGAAATATGGAGGATGGGACCAGTACTAACATATATAGGAGAATTTGTGAAATAATTTGTATGGCTAAATAAAAAGTGTGTATGGCATATGGAAATTCTAGCTTAAATTTCAATGATTGGCTTTATGTAAATTGCATTCAGGACCACACAGTTAAAAACCTGTTCTTAGTGTGTGTGTGTGTGTGTGTGTGTGTGTGTGTGTGTGTGTGTGTGCTTTACACATACAAGGTCCATAGTAAATAGGCAGAATTTTAATCACATGAGCAAGGCAGACATCTTGATTTTTGATGACCCTGCTTCATAACGTCATGTAGTAATTTTTAGGCACCCCATGAAAATCACAGAAAGTGGAGAATTTAGAAGGGATTGTTGTATTTAAAGGGTCATATTTTTTGAAGCATTGCAGGAAAAATGGATGAATCTAATGATTCTGATCCCTTTTTGAAATAACTTTCCACCCCCACCCCTGGTTTCCCTAGGTATATTTGCTTTCTAGTAGCTTGAAAATATTCAATTCAAGAAAAAAGGGCCTTTCCCCCCATGATCTTGACAGAGATAAATATCATATTTCTAGAGTAACACAGAACATGTTTGTTTTAGCTTAAAAAGTGAAGACTTGCAAAGTGTTCCTGCTAGAGATAATAAAATAGAGATAATAATTGGTTCACTTTACAATACAAGAAGCTAGTTTTCTGCAATATTAAGCGTCCGCCTGGGGAATTATTTTAAACTGTGAAAATGTATCGTACCTGCTCTCATTTCTGGTCTTTGACTGAAATAAACTTTGACTTGACTTGAGTATCTGCCACATGATATTATTTTTTAAAAAATGGAAATGAAAGGAGGTGCTGACCCAGTGATTAGCCCACATGCCCAAAACAAATAAAATGTCAAAAACATCCAGGGTTGGACTTAGCATTCAGTGATAAAGGATATGAGTGTAGATACGAAAGGGCATAGAGAATATCTTATCCATTTGATTTCTTGCAAATTGGTATTTTGTGATTGTCCTAGTCATCATGGCAGCATTTTGCAACTATGTGATTTTAATATTCCTAATATTTATGTGTTATCTCTCTCTCTCTCTCTCTCCCCATCTCTCTCCCCCCCCTCTCTCTCCCACCCCCGCCTTCAATTCAGCTTTTGATTCCTGATGACTACCTAGATAAGTCTTTCTCATTTTCTTGGCAATATTTCTGAAATATTTTGACACTGCCTTCTTTGTAGGGTTGCTTAGACCCAGCTACCTTCCTGCCTAATGCATGAATAGAACTCACATTTTCCCAGTTTCTGCTTGTTGCCTTAACTACTAGACGAAACTGTCTCTAATTAATTTTTATTACATTTATATCCTGGATTTTGTTGGAACTCAAGCATCTAGCAGTCTGTCCTACGTTTCTTCTCCCATAACTATTGTGTGTGACCATAGTGGTGAAAAGACCGTAACAAAGTGACACCAATAATCAAAAAACAACTGAAAAATAGCTATATATATATATTCTTATTTCATCTTTAACAAAATAACTATAATGGTGCAGTGCAAGTCAACCTTTTAAATTATTATCATAGCTACTTTCATTCTCATAGGTATTGAATAATTCTTCAATATTCTCCATATAGAAAAAAATATAATACATTGTTAAAATCTGAAAATTATTCCCTACATTAACATAGGGAGGTTTATAAAATTATTCAAACAATGAGCAAGTTTTTCTTTATCTCTGTAATATAAATCTGTCATCATAAACTATCTTAATGATTAATAAAATTACAAATAAGAATCATAACTTTATAAACGATTCTTAGATACTTCTTTCAATGAAAGATCATGGAAAACAGCTAAACAAAACAGGCAACATTTTAAAATCTTATGTTTAGTGTGCAGTCACCATTATGAATGATAAATTCTTGTGTGAATATAATTTGGAATTTGTCAGAAGGCAGAAAAGACATTACTGATTTTATAATATAATAAAGTGTACTTGGGCATACAGCAAGCATTAATCACGCTTGCAACTGGATCTGCTACTGCAAAGCATAATAAAATACAGTAATAGATTTTGACTGTTCAGTATATTTTATATACTGAGATAATATATTTAGTTCAACTTGCTTACAATGCATGACAATGAATTAGATCTTCATTAACTATTGGTTACTGCATTAATATAGCTGCAGATATCAAATATGTTCTTGACATAAATTATGCACTTTCTCCATGTATTTGAATACAGAAACCTATACTGGACATGGAATTTAGCCTCTCTTATATAATTTAGGGTTTAATAAGAAAGATTGTGGAGATGGTTGACACTAACATGTTGTCAACCTTTCAAAAATTGGGCCTTAGCTATAATAGAATAATGGAAGAAAATCTGGTATATTTTCTTTGAAAAAGGGAAAATGGGTAGAGAATAATAAAGAGTAGAGTATAATAAGCACCACTGGTTCTAAAAACTTGTCTATGATTTGAGTTGCCACTGAAAGTACCTTTATATATTGTACCATCTATTAAAAGGCTGGCAAAATATTACAGTTCTATCATGTAAATTTATGTAACTATGATGGAATAGGGATTAATGAATATTTTTTAAAAAAATCTCTAAAAAATTCACAAGGTCTAGCAGTGGGGGTGTCATCTCTGAAGTATCAGAGTCTTTTGCAAGAATATTGAAGTTTGTGAGATTGATAGTCTCAAACAGTCTCAGAAGATGTCATCAGAAGATGACAAATATTTGTGTCCAGAACTCTAAGTGATACATTCATATTCAGAAGCTTGATTTCTGGCATAATCTCAGTTTAGTCACAAATCCACATTCAATTAGGACTTGTATCTGAAAGTTGCTTCATACCTCGGTGACAATTTAGATTCCTCAAGCAGCTTTTTAAATTCTTCTTTGGCTAGCAGTAGTTTGTTTTTCTTTTCCTTATATTCTTCTCTTATTCTGGTCTTGACAAACTGCTCAAATATCTTAAAGAAAGGGGAGAGGAGAAAGGAAGTCACAAAACACCATCAAATGAGTTACCTGTGAAGACAGACATTTCTTTAAAGCTACCTTTGAAAGTCTGTTGTAACAGAGTTTATTAAAATTATTTTATTGTCCCTCCCACAACTGTATTTTTTATTTATAGGCACTGCTTTCAGATCATGTCATGTAAACCTATAAATAAAACTCAAATGAATAAGTTCCTTCCTTAAGTCTTTGGTTTAAAGATTTCTGAACAGGTGGAGAGGTCTACTAGAATCACAGTACTACTCATAATAGTAAGATTACTGTTTTAATGAAGGGGAAAATTCTAAACTCAGCCTACAACAACAGTACAAAAGAATGATTTTTGCATTCTAGTGATACTTGCTAGAAGATTGGCATTATGTGGTGGCACAGTGGTTAGAATGCAGTATGGCAGATAGGGATGAGCTTCAGCCAGTTCGTGTCACTTCAGCCGAACCGGATGTTAATTTTACATCTGATTTGGTGAACCGGTAGTTACAATGATTGGATGGCTCCACCCACCCTGCCCCTCCCCAGAGTCCCCACGCGGCCTGTTTTGGATTGCAGATAAGTGCGCGGCCCATGTGGAGGTCTGGAGAGGGTGAAAAACGGGCTTCCCAATGACTCCAGAAGCTGGAAACAGGCCTGTTTCTGGCCTCCACAGAGCCTCCTTCTGAGGTTGGTAAAATGAGGACCCAGATTGTTGGGCACAATATGCTGATTCTGTAAACAACATACAGAGTGCTGTAAAACATTATGAAGTGATATATAAGTTTAAGTGCTTTTGCTATTGCTACTTCATATGATGATCTTTCTCATCTGAGAACTTGCAACAACTTAGGCCAGTGGTTGCCATTTTATTTCCTGACTCAATCCCATTATCCAATAATCCTTTGTTTGCAACACAGGTAGTATACTTTAAGTCAATTTAAAGTCCCTGTGATGGAGTAATGGCTTTGTAAGTTGTTACCTGAAGAAAAACTTTTATTCAATTTTGGGTAATTTACCCAGATTTGGAAAGTAGCCCCTTACACTGTGAATATAAAAACTGCTTAACTAAATTTTATATAACCTGTATAGAATGTGGTCAGTTTTGTATTTGGCTCCTGGGTCTTTCATTTGCAAAAGAAAAAAGAAAAAAGGAAGGCTTAATTGTTTTTAGTTTTACTTGATGCTGTCTCTCCATATTCCCACAAAGAACCTCTAGTCTAACGTGACATACAGGTGGTCCTCAACTTACAACAATTCATTTAGTAACTATTTGAAGTTACAATGGCACTGAAAAAAAATGACTTGTCACTGTTTTTTACATTTATGATCATTGCGCCATCCCCATTCTCCATGGTCCTGTGATCAAAATTCAGGTGCATATCCTGGGGTCATGTGAGCATCTTTTGAGATCTTCTGACAAGAAAATTCAATGGGGAAGCCAGATTCACTTAACAATTGTGTTGTTAATTTTATCAACTGCAGTGATTCCCTTAACAACTGTGATAAGGATAATATGAGGCAAAACACACTTAACAAATGTTTCACTCAGCAACATAAATTTTGGGCTCAATTGTGGTTGTAAGTTGAGGGCTAGCTGTATTTTGGCAACCTGCTGTCCCAGAAACATATAATAAACATTGAAGAATTCTTGTTTCTCTATACTTAACACTGAGACTGGTACAATTTCAGCAAAAATACTCTTACCCCCTTTTTATTCATTTTATAGCTATGGATTGCACAATGAAGTGTCTTAGAGAAAACACAAACTTGAAATGAATATATGTGATGTGTTTGTGTGTACGTATATTCTTCTGGGAAGATATCTGTTTAGCTTTAGAGTTTTCAAATTTTATTTTTAGCCTTCACAGGAGAACATTTATCTCCAAGCTAGTAATTACACTTTCATTGACTTTCAGGAGTTGTATATATTAAACTATGAATGGGGATGGGGATTAAGAAACTTGACTCCATTTTAATGGATATACTTTCCAATTTTGAAATGTGACACACTGAAATAAACCCATTATGGAATTCAAAAAATAGTAGCCACAAAAGAAATATCATTCTAATATATGGAAATGATATATTCAGCAATGAAAATGAATGGTGTAATAAAACATTTTGTGGGGGATGCATATCCTCAGTCAAAACTGCATATTCCAGTTCTATATTTTATGGTGAACAGCCTTGCAGCCTCAAATTTCTTCTTTGGTCATTTTGCATTGGGTTGGTGAGTTGTCTCCTATAAAGGCTGAACTTAAAAACAACAACAACAACAACGATTCAGCTGTATTGACTGCAATGACTCAGCACCTGATTACATTACTGCCACATACTCTGCTTGGGCCTCTCTTTAAAGACTTCCTAGAAGTTTAAGTTGATACTGAATGCAGTGGCCCAAGAGCAATGACCTCCTATTAGCTCCTAGAGACAATTTGAAGTGCTGGGTTTATCTTGTAAAACCCTCTATGGCTGGCACTAAATTGCCTGCGGGATCATATTTTACTATTGGAGTCAGCTGAACAACTTTGATCAGGCTGGGAGACAAACTTGACTATCTCTTATTTTGGGAAGTGGAGTTGAAGGCTAAAAGTATTGAATTTATGTGATAAGGTTGGCCCTTTGGAATGGGTTCCTATTAGAGATCTGCCTGTTTCAACATTATTGGCTTTTCCAAAGAAGTTGAAAACAGCTTTTCCATATTGTCTTTAGAATCTCAGCCAACTTATTCTTTTATAAAGTTTAACGAACTTGTAAGATTTTTTTTTACTTGACAGTTATGTTTTTATCACTTTGAGCTTCCAAGAGTCTTCCTTGGTTGTGCTGGGAGATGAATGAATGAATGAATGAATGAATGAATGAATGAATGAATGAATGAACAAACAAACAAATGAAAGAAGGAAGCAAGCAAGCAAGCAAGCAAGCAAGCAAGCAAGCAAGTAAGTACTGGCTGTTTTTTTTCCCTAGCAGATTCAACACAACAATGCTTTTCAATTCAATTCAATTTATTGCAGTTGTAGACCAGTATATATAATTTAAGAGTTAAAATACATTTGTAAAACAAACTAACAGCTACAAGTGAGATCCAGGATACAGCCTACATTAAATTATAATGCAAAAACTAAAATTATATTAGTTATCTACAATTATGACACAGTCAAAGCATCTAAAACTATTAATATCAACAAAGGAAAAATATCAGGTGTTTAAATGAATCAGAGCTACAAAAGGGCATTTTGCTGTACAAAACCTAGCTACATGCATTATAACAAGGTGTACTTCATCTATGAACAGTATCTCGTCATGGCCAAATTCAGGTGACCAGGATATCCCTAATTAGAGGTAGTATGAATCTGATTGAGATGTTTCCATACAAGAAGAAGTGAAGAAGAACATGTCCTGGAGTTTCCACCTCTTTGGAATCCCAGGAGCAAAGCCTTCCAGCCAATTTCTTTTCATATTTACCATCCAATACTGCAGAGGGGAGAATATGGTAACCCAGCAATGATGAAATATTGGCCAAGTATTTTGCCAAGTTTCTACTTCTAGTCCAAGTGACAGGAAGGATGTTAAAACTGTCCCCTCATCCTCCATTCTCAGAAGAGGGAAAGCAGTTGTGGAAGGAGCAAAAGAAACAGAGGAATCTGCCAATAAGGGGCCCCGTTAACCACTATTCAAACAAAGCAGCTGGCCATTACTGTCATCAAAATGGAGGAAAGATTTGAAATATGGGAGAAAAACCTTTCCAAGCCAGCTTTATTTCCAGCCAGTTTATCTACAGGAGACAAGTGGTTAAAGGCTGAAATGCGGAAAAGTGGTTATTATAGTGTAGTTCATAAGGGAGAAAGATCAATTAACAAGTAGACGTGTATATGAGTCCATTGTATATGTCTTGTTCAAATTTAGCAGTAAATGATGTGATAGGTTATATCTGGCTATAAACTGAATTGTTTTCACAGAGATAATTTTAATTGAGTGCTTTTCTGCATGATAGTATTATTCTTTTTTTATAACTGTAGGATAGTCATAGTTAATCTACTATGACCTTTTTAGTGTAACTGATGTGTGAGCTGAGAGAAAATGCCAATATATCAAGAGAAAGTTCAATCCACAATCCAGTTTCAATCCACCTAGTCCCAGAATAACTGGTTTCCATGGAAAGATTGGAGAGAAAACAACTTGAGAATTGTTCTAAATAACCAATATAAATACAAGTCATTTCAGGGCCAGAGTTCAATATTATGTATATGTTTATTTTAATGAGCAAATGAATTCCACATTAATAGGCATTTGGTGAAAATCTGTGTTTAAAAGTTACGGCTAATTGCAACACCACCATTCATAACTCCCCTGCTTTATGCATTGGTATAACAATATCACTTACTGTAGACTTATATATTGCTCCACAGTGCTTTATAGCCGTCTCTAAGCAGTTTACAGAGTAGCATATTGCCCCCAACAATCTGGGTCCTCATTTTACCTTCCTTGGAAGGCTGGGTCAACCTTGAGCTGGTTAGAATCGATTAGCCTGCAATGCGACAGAATTAGCCTGCAATGCTGCATTCTAACCACCGCACCACTACAGCTCATATTGGGGGGAAAACCAACATTGGTGTAAAACCAGTGTTCTCAACTTCACCATCTTTAAGATGTATGGACTTGGATTCCAGAATTCCTCAGCACAGTGGATGCAGAATTCTGAGAGTTGGTCCAAACATCTTTAAAATGCTATAGTTGTGAAATACTGGCCTAGAAGATGCAGAACTAAAATTCAACAATTTAGAAGATTCCAAGTAAAACAGTATTTTACTATTTTAGATTCCATGTAGAAAATAGTTTGCAGCATAGCTTAATAGTGCTGGGAAAAACCTGTCACCAAGGATGGAATTCTTCTAGACCAGGGGTGTCAAGCTTACGTCATCCCAGCATCGGTGGCATCACATGATGTATTGGGACTTTTTTCCCTTCACTAAATCAGGCAGGGGCATAGCCAGCGTGTGATGTATATGGCTCATGGGGTGCAAGTTTGATAGCCCTGTTCTAGACCAATAATGAAACAGACCAATAGTTTAGGTTTCTATAAGTCTGTACCTTTTCATAACATATTTTTACAGAATACAGAGTTGGAAGGAACCTTGGAGGACTTCTGGTCCCTGTTCAAACAGGAGACCCTTTACCATTTTAGACAAAAGGCTGACCAGTCTCTTCTTCAAAGCCTCCATTATTGTAACACCAACAACTTTTCCACTGGTTGTTGTTCTCACTGTCAGGAAATTTCTCCTTAGTTCTTTGGTGCTTCTCTCTTTTTCAGTTTCCATCTGGTGCTTCTTGTGTTCAGGTGCTTTGGAAAATAGGTAGACTCCCTCTTCTTTGTGGCAGCCCCTCAAATATTGGAACACTGCTATCATGTCACCCTTAGTATTTTCAAATGAATGTCCAAAGGATGCATAACTGATGAAAAATAATTGCACTCGATTGATTCTGTTATGTGCTAGCTAAAAACTCAAGGACTTCTGTCCAAAGGAGATTTGTGATCCCTCATTGGAATCTCAATGAGATAACTAAATTGATCCCAGGAAGGTGGTTTCAACAGAAATTCCCAAAGAAATAATTTGGCATTCCAAATTCAAGGCTTGACCTTGGCCAAGTGGCTTTTAGACACACAGCATGGCATGCTCAGATAAGAAAGTTTACTGAATATTAGGATGAAGTCTTATAAAATCATTGATTGTACTCTGGTGGTTTAAGGAAGTGGATTCTCTCTTATATCCCTGGATGGTTAAAATTCATTGCCTCTTTCCTGCTAGTTTCAGAGGGTTGCCTGCAGTTCTTTGCCAGGACTTGAAGTTGAATAGTTGTTGTTATACAATTGACATCTCTTCACTGAGAACTACAGCTCTCAGTCTGAGTTTCAGAGGAAGCAGCAATGTTCATTGATTTCCCCTACGATTCCAGCTTCAACATGCAGGCCAGGATGAACTTAAACAACTTCACAAGAAATCCAATAAATAAACTAATATTTATTGAAGGAACTAGGAAGCCTTAGCCAATAAATTCAATCAATTAGCCCTTTTGCATTTTATTTACAATGTTTTTTTCCAAAATTACATAATTTGAATCTCCTTTTTGAGTCTTGTCTCCATCCATCCATCCCTCTTTTCCATCTGCAACTGTTACATTTGCTATTATGTTGCTTTTAATTAACTGTGCAAGAACTGAGTCTTATACCCTCAATGTAATGCTTTATGCATGTGTGCCCAAATGCACACTTATACACCAGGGAATCCTTCAGAACCCTGCAATGAGTAGACCTAGGCACTGCAAAAATGAAAGAGGCCTTAACTGAATAATTGAATAACAATAACAATGTCTAGATCAGTATTGTATGCTATTTATGCTTGCCAAATTGATGACAGTATATTTTTGAATATTTCTGGGAACATGATTGAGAAGGTTCTATCATGTTTTACTTTGGAGTTCCACAGAAAGCTGGATGGCCACAGCTTTTTAATGTTGTTATACACTGATCTGAGGAAATGGAATAGCCTTATCCCGTTTTACATGATAGATGATGAAAATGACCTTTGGCACAAATAGGTTTTTGTTGCTGTTTTGCTTTTATATCAGTTTTATTATAGTTTTCTAGCAAGTGGATATTCAAGCATACATGAGTAGTAAAATTATATTAAAAAATATTAAAATAGTACAAAAAACAATCTAGAAAATAACACAATGAATACGATTAAAAACCAGGAGGCCTCCCAAATTGAGAAAACTAGATGTCTGATATCCAAGTTTCTTCCAACAAGTGAGATGCAGCTACAGCCATGGCAAATAGATTTTGCTTGTGCTTATGAGAAATTGAGTTTTTTCCCAAACAATCATCTTTACAAAAGATTGATCAACCCAAATATAATAATTTGATAGATTCTTTGGATCAGAGCCACCATGTTTTACAAACATAAGAACAGAAAATACATTTTTTCATTTTTTTTTTTTACTTTCAAGTTTTTCTAAAGCACATGCAAAGATAAAACCCTCACTTAGAATTTGGTAAACAAGCACATTTTAATTGTCAAAGGAAACAGCCTTCCTTGAAATCAGAAGGAGATGATCACATAAAATTGATAAAATGGCTCTTTATTCCAAAATCTAAGCCCTTAAGAGGCAATATTATGTCTATAAACAAAGTTCACCCATTGTGATGACCCAGGGTGGGATACCAAACAAACACAGTCACAGAAAACAGGCAAAGCCCCTTTTATTCCTTCACTTTGCTTCCAACCTCCAAATATCTTTGACAGAAGACAAAAAAATTCCCACACAAACAGTTGTACGAAGAAGGAAAAATGCAACACAAACCAGGCGTGATAAGGGATGGAGGATGTCCACAGATAACACACACTGGGGAGGACATCAAACTCAGAGAGGAACTATAAACTAGAGATATTTACACGCTTCGTTTCCAGCATTCGCCAGTACACAGGTCCAAACTCTTATTCAGTTGTCACAGCTGCAGCCCATGAAGAGAAGATCAAGGCACTTTCCTCCTGAGGAGACCACGTCTCTCCCTTATCCTCTCCTCCCTGAATGCCCTAAGATGGATAGGGGATGGGCCTGGGTCTTCCTCTGACTGCTCAGCCGAGCCTCCTCTACAACTTCCGGAGCCACATTTCCATTCCCTGTTGGTTGTTCTGCCTCTCCCTCAGAGTCAATCTCCACCAGGGGCATGACACCCATTGAATGCTGATAGAATTGTAACATCATTCAGCTTCCCCACAATGACTTTGCTTGTCAGAAACCAGCTGGGGAGGTTGCACATGGTAAACACATGACCCATGGACGCTGCAATCATCATAAGTATATATCAATTGCCAAGTGCCTGAATTTTGATCACATGACTGTGGGGATACTACAGTGGTTGTAAGTATGAGAACAAGTGCAAGTCACTTTTTCAGTGCCATTAATAACTTTGAATGGTCACTAAATGAACAATATAAGTCAAAAACTACATCATAAACAAATCATTGTTGAAAGCTTATGTGCCTTTCTGTAGGAATATAGTGTTTAGGGTAGTCTAATAAAATTATATTTTCCCCTTTTCAGATCCTTTAGTTAAGAACACAAACCACCCTATCAATAAAATAGGGTATAATCTTACTTTTAAAAATAAGAAGCTCTCCCTAGAATTTGAACCAATTCAGGACTCAGCTAACTTTTCTCTTACCATTCTGCCTGGAAGAAAAAGTCTTGAAAGTTTTCTGTGCAGCCTAAATCTTGTTGCCAAGCAATTGCTGCACTTTTTCCATTGTCAGGACAGCATTTGTGTGTTTATGTAAGGATCCATCCTAACACAATGTCCTCAGAGGCAATAGGGTAAACCACTATCAATTCAGAAAGTGTACAGCAGTTATTACTTTAATGCGTTGAAAGCTCTTACATAATTCCAGTTTTTTCTTAGAGATCTCTGCAACAGGATGTGAAATTGTGTAAGATAGTGACCAAGTTTTCCAATATAAGCTGTACTCCTTCTCAAAGGTGCAGCGCATGGATCGCTGTGTCCAACAGCTTGGGGGCTTTGATCCCTGCCCCTTCATGGATGCACATGAATTTTCTCCAAAAGACTTCCATATCTATCATCATGATTTTCTACTTATATGAAGTAGGATAGCAGATGTGGACTGCAAGAATATAAATGATGGTGAGACAGCACCAATAAGTTAAAAAAAAAACCTGGCATCTTTTGGCTGCCACTAATTTTTCATGTTGCAAGTCAGATCTTTAGCAATAATTTCTCAGGGAAATCTTCAACTCAACCATAACTCCATACACATTAATCAAAAATGTTTCAGATGAACATCAAACTTCAGTTTATTATCCTATTCCGCACAATATGCAGGTTGGTTTTTAATGTTTCTTAAAAATTGTCCCCCGCCCATAATCAAAGAGAATTCATTTATTGTTAGTTCTGGAAATCTGCACAAAGAGGTAGCTTTTAGCCTCCCCATCATTTAATCATGCATATTCCTTTTGACTTTTGACCACTATGTCTTATGGTTTGCCAGTTTAACAGAAGGTACACTAAAAGTGAGCCAAATAAACCAGCTTTGTGCTTTAATCTTTCAAAAATAGCAAATTAAGATGTATAAGGACTCATGTAATGCCTTCATCAAATATTGTTGTTGTTTTTTTGCTTAGTAATCCAAAAATATCAAATAAAACTTTGGTCTTTTAATCTAAGAAAACTGATAAGAACTTTTTATATTGGTCAAGCGACCAAAATATGCAGAAGAAAAAACACATCTTCCTTCTCCTGTCCTTACCATTCTCTCTATAGAGAGAATTGAAAGCATCATGTCATATTGTATTACTGTTTGGTTTGGCAGTATTACTATTTTGGACAGGAAGGCTCTGCATAGAATGATGAGGACAGCAGAAAATATTATTGGAAGTTCACTTCTTTCTATCCAGGACATGCATCTAAGTACTGCTTGTCCACAGTATTGTCATGAATACTATACATCCTTTCCAAGACTGGGTTTTCTTTGTTATGTTCTGGGAGGAAGCTTTGCGGTTATCTGAAGCAGAATATTCAGATTCTGTAAAAGTACCATATAACATCAACCTTATTAAGACTCTTTTTTCTGCTATGTATTCTAAATGGGCTGTAATTAATGTATGTATGTATGTATGCATGTATATGTATGTATGTATGTATACACATACACACACACACACATTTTATTTTAAGAGTGGGCATCAAAATGTTATTTTTAATGTGTGCCAGTGTGCGCACAGAAAAAGTAATAATAAAAATTACCTTATCTTAAATGAAGTTCATGCACCAATGTTGCAAGTTAATGTCTATAATGCAAAACATCACTGCTCATTAAATGATTACCTATATCATGCATCTGCTTAATAAATGAAAGGATATTCAAAATTGTTGGAATAACTAGATTGGGCCTTTCTTTACTTCTGCTACCAAAAGAATCACATCTGATACTGTACAATTAGCACAGGGCTCCCTCCAAGGCTGTGTGCTTTCTCCGCTTCTCTTCTCCCTATATACCAATGACTGCATCTCAAACGATCCATCTGTTAAAATATTGAAGTTTGCAGATGATACCACAGTGATTGGTCTCATTCGAGACAACAACGAATCCACATACAGACGGGAGGTTGTACAGCTTACCTCATGGTATAACAGGAAGAATCTGGAACTGAAAACACTCAAAACCATAGAAATGGAGGTAGACTTTAGGAGAAACCGTCCCATACTACCACCTCTTACAATACTAGATAACACAATATCAACAGTAGAGACCTTCAAATTTCTAGGTTCTATCATATCACAAGACCTAAAATGGACACCTAATATCAAAAATGTCATCAAAAAAGCACAACAAAGAATGTTCTTTCTGCACCAACTCAGAAAGCTCAAACTGCCCAAGAAGCTGCTGATACAGTTCTACAGAGGAATTATTGAGTCTGTCATCTGCACCTCTACACCTGCAATCCAACAAGACAGACACAGACTTCAGAGAGAAATTAGGACTGCAGAAAAGACAATTACTACCAACCTGCCTTCCATTGAGGACCTGTATACTGCACGAGTGAAAATATTTACAGACCCCTCACATCCTGGACATAAACTGTGTGCCATGTCCTGGTTCAATCACAGGGTAGGAGTTGATAAACTCCTACCCTGTGATTGAACTGGGGCATGGCACACAGGCAAATGAGCAAGAAATGTCCCTTTAATACTTTCAACTTTGCCCCCAGTGTCCAGTTACCTTTGGATGGAGAAAAAATTCTCCCAAGAACAGTTTTTAAGTGGAAGAAATTCAGTCCAAAAACAAAGTACATACAAACTGTAAATAAAAATCCATACAAACCACACTACAGTAATTAACTTGACAAGGCAGAGAAGGAATTGCAGACTTGAAAGCCCAAAACACACAGTTGGGAAGATGCCAGGAACCCAGATAAGCCTCAACGATACCAGATAATTCATGATTTGCTCCCAACAACTTTGCTGTGCACAGCTTCCCTTTTTAAACACTGTGTTCCCAGCTGCAACTAATGAAGGGAATCAGGGCCCTTTTCTCCCCTGTAAGCCATGCAACTCACGTTGCTCCCTTCTCCATTCCTCCATGCGTGCCCTAGGATGAAGAGGAGGTGGGCCTAAGTCTTCCTCTGAATTCTCTCTCCCTTGCCCTACTTCTTCCCTGCTCTGCCCAGTCGGCCTTTGCCCTTCCCCCGTTTCTTCCACAGCCAATGGAGTCACACTCCCACTCCCTGTCAGCTGCTTGGCCTCCCCCTCTGAATCAGATTCTGACAGGGGCATGATATATCCTCAAAATGATGCTATAGAGCACTGCACAACAGAACAACTAGACACAGGACAGCTTTTTCCCAAATGCCATCACTCTGCATCAATTTGCAGTCTATTTTGGCACACATGAAAGAAAATCACGGAAACTTCCCTTCTTATTATATCAAATTAACTAAAAATAAAATTATAATTAATGGCCATAAAAACAAATTAGATTTCTGCCCATCCATGACAACCAAAATCAGTTTAAGATGGTGACCTTAATCTGCATAATAGTAGCAACAGCTTTGATAGAAAATCCTCTTCAACCAGCATTATATTTTTCAAGCTGGTATGCTCAAGAACATTAAAAATCTATTGAGAATCTATGATTCTTCAGATGTTGCAGAACAATTTCTAGCACCCTTCACCACAGTACTGCTGAGAATTGTAATTCAACCATATTTGGGAATCACAAGTCCTTCTATGCAATGAAAAAAAGAATGGGTCAACTTAAATTATTTTTGTTGAAAGCATGGTATTAAATGCTAGATACAACATGTAACCTATGTAAGATAGAAACCTTTGAGGATAATCCTCAGAGGCATTCCAGTATAGCCTGTGAACTAACTCTCTTAACACAACAAATAGGCAATTATTAAATGTATAGGACATTTTGCATTAGCTATTGTTAATTAAACTCAAAAGTTTAAAATATCTTAAAAACACAAGATACACCCAATTTTATACATATACACATGTCATGATTACTGAAGATGTCTTATGCAACCCAAATTAAAATGTACCAAAGAAACAGTTATCACTTGTTGGTGATAACATCTGATCATAAAATGCTCTCTCAATAGAGGATAATCTGAGGCTTTCTTCATTGAATCAGGTGAAAGCTGACTGAAATTTCCCTGGCTATAAAAATGTCTGATTTAATAATACCTCACTTCTGATATAGTGTACATCTTTATTGATGTTCTAAAAATGACAATATAATTTGACCTTTAATGAAATTATTTACAGTATATGATCCATTTCACATTATATCCTATATTTTAAAAAAAGCTACCAAAACAAGAACTCACCTGTTTACGTTCTTCTGAGTTTAGTAGAAGATAACGTGGATCAAACACAATTTTATGAAGTTCTTTTTCCCATGTGGAAAATGCAGAGACCTGAAAAAAAATGTTACATAGGGTATAAACAAAGTTTAAAGGCTTGAGAATAAAATAGCAATAGCAATAGAACTTAGACTTGTATACTGCTTCACAATGCTTTACAGCGCTCTCTAAGCAGTTTACAGTCAGCATATTGCCCCCAATCTGGCTTCTCATTTTACCCACCTTGGAAGGATGGAAGGCTAAGTCAACCTTGAGCTGGTGAGAATTGAACTGCCAAACTGCAGGCAGCTGGCAGTCAGAAGAAGTAGCCTGAAATACTGCATTCTAACCACTAACCACTGTGCCAGTATGA
This sequence comes from Pseudonaja textilis, assembly GCF_900518735.1. Next base: position 2,231,473 of record NW_020769356.1, read on the forward strand.
CAAAGAAGTAGGTATCACTATCTTTATTAAAGAAATATTACAGTGTACAATGTTTTGAATGATATCATCAATCATCTACATTATTATTGTAGCACAAGCAAAAAAAAAATATCACAGGAATTTAGATTAAAAAGAAAATGAACTATATGAAGTAGGAAAAAGAAATGAGTTGTTTCCTTGGACTAGAAATTAAATAAAAAGTGAACATTTTGTTTAAAAAGAACTGAAAGCATGCTGTCATATTCAGTAATTGGTAATCTAATAATAGAATGATTATGCCCATTCCACTTGCTACATATAAGATTTACTTTTTTAGCAAATGTTCTTTATCCAGCATGCATTCAGATGAATACTTATTCATCTTTTACTCTTTCTACACATGTTCAGGTTTTGTTCAGAGGTTTTCTGAATATTTCAGCAATTCAAGAGGCTTCAAACTGAAAAGATACTGGAATAATTCACCATAAAAGTCACTGACCCTCAGTTGGCCTCCACATACATTTTCCATTCTCCTTTAGTGAAAAGTGCTAAAAAGTTAACCAAGTTTATGTACAGCATAGTCTTAAATTCATGAGACTAAATTAAATTAAATTAAATTAATTAAATTAAATTCCTTTATTAGAACAAACCAAAATACCACCAAAAAATAGCACAATCTCAAGAATCTTCAGGCTACAGCTTGGGTAAGGAAGTTAGCTGCACTTTCATACCTGACTCTAGGACTCATATCCAGTAGCTTGGGATGTCAGGCTTCAAAAACCAAGATAGACATTCTGAGTTGCTTCAAATCAGTTTCCTTTATTGTTCCTCACCTGTAGATAGCAATCTTTCCAAACTAAACCCAATACTTGCACCACTAAACATATAACTCTAAGAACTCCTAGAGAGAAGCTCTCTTGACCCTCCTCCTCTCAACCAAACTATCTGGACTTCGCTGTCTCCTGCTTCCCTGGAATATAATACTTCCTGCCTGGGAATTCAGACTACATTCCACACAGGACCAGAGATCCAATAGTGGTAGTCTTCATTTAGTGACCACAATTGGAATTGGCAACTTGGTTAAGCAAAGCAGTTAAGTGAACATCATTATAATTTTATTCAGGCTTTCCTTTGCTTTAGAGCAGGTGTGTCAAACTCAAGAGCTGGGGGTTGGATCTGGCCCGTGGGGTGCTTAGATCTGGCCTGCAGGGCCTCCCTGGAAACAGTGAAGGACCAGCCCGGGATGCCTCTGCCAGTGAAAATGAAGCTCAGGAGAAGTGCAGGCGGATCCCCCTGAGCTGTTTTTGCTGGCAGAGAGTTGTGGAGGCCACCATAGCCAAAATCAGAGTTTGGGAGCCCGTTTTTGCTGGCAGAGCAGTCAGACCACCACAGGCACCCTCGACATGAGTGATGTCAAGCTGGCCATGCCTACCCCAATCCCCTGAGGTCAAACACAACCCTGATGTGGCCCTCAATGAAATCAACTTTGACACCCCACTTTAGAGCATCAGAAAGATATGGTCCAAATAGTTGGGTGAGACCAAACAGCAGGAAAGATTTCATGAGGAAGCAAAAAAAAAAAAAAAGCTTTCATTTAAAACTGATTAGAATCTTGTCAGTGTGAAGAAGAAAAGCAAGTACAAAGATGGGTTCTAATTAATTAATTAAAGGCACAAAACTGAACTTGTTACCTTGTGGTTAACTTTTTAGAGACCATGAAGAAAAGCAGCTCAGGAAGACATAGATTGCTTAAGCAATGTCTCTGTTCTGCAGGGGTCAATTTTGTGACCAATGTCCACATTTCTCTTCTCCACTCCGAAAGAAATGCAGGCATTAGTCACAAAGTTTATATTTCAGCACTACTATAACTATGAATAGTTGTTTCTGATGCAGTTGATAAACAAGGATTACCTGTATGGTAGAGTATGTAGCAGACAGGCATATAGTACAAATTATCACACTTCATTATTAAATAATATCCAATTTCCACCCGTAACTATTCTTTTTTTAAAAAAAATTTTTTTAAATAAAGTTTATTTAAGTTTCATATATTTAAAACATTTAAAAAGAAACAAACAAATATATAAACAAATATATATACATATATACATTTTGCAGCAGGTATTGAGTATTGGTTACATATTTCTTTTCTTTTTTTCTTTTACCCCATAACATTGACGTGTTCTACCTTGTTACAATACCTTCCTCGTTCTTTTAATGTTTTAATTTCACAGAATACTTTATGATTAAACCACCCGTAACTATTTATCAGCATCTGGTGATTATGCCAGAAAACATAATTTCAGTTGACAAATTTTATATACTAGATTTTAATCAATAAATATACATACCACAATTAAAAGCATTATTTTTAGCATGTCAAATGCTTAGGCTTGCATTTATTGCAACTGTCTAGCACAGCTACTCCTGCCTTATGTCCTCTTAATCTTACTTATTCACAAGTCTTTACTTCTAATGGAAAATGTGGCTATTATTTCTGAAGAAAAATCAAAGTATAAGGATTATGATGTGCGTACAGAGAAACAACACCCCCCTCCCCCCAAAAAACCCCACTACCAATTTTAATGATTTGTAGTATACTTTAAAAAGATATGGGATAAATCTATAAGATGGCTTTCAAAGCAACTTACTAGTGACATTAGCTAAAAATAAGTGCTAAAAAAGCCTCTGAAGGCTAGCATGAGCACCCAATTAATTTCTAAACACATTTCTTTCCTAGATGCTCTAATTACTTTTCTAAGTTATCAATGCACCCAAACATTTTATAGCAAGAGCGGCTTCTATATAATGTACATACATGCATTTCAGATATTTGGGCAGAACATACCACAACATTGTTTCCCTTCCAATCAGCATCCTGCCAAAATGAAGAGCGTTGATTACATTATAAGGGTCAGTGGGATTTCCCTTGTAGACCTGGGATTTTAAGTATTTCTACTGTAGGATGAAATATATCAAAAATATTAAACTCAGTGAGTTCCATTAACTCACAGCTGCTAAATAAATGCCTGCATAGTGGGGCAATAATTTTAATGGACCAAAATGGATTCTTTCACAATTTAACCATATAGTTTTATGATATCTTAGTGATGAACTTAAAAGAAGATCCTCATGAAGAATATTGTACAATTAAATGTACATTTAATAGTTTAGAGGTATAGATACTGTAATTATTTAAGATTGGGCAGAGATCAGAAATTGGAATATGCATGAAACTCAACACATTGAAATAGCTTCTCAAACGATAAGATTTAAAATTCCCCAGTCTGCTAGCTTCTAGATGTATTTAACTATGATTTTATATTTCCTGTCTTATTACCTATGCTGAGTGGAAATTATGGAGCTGCAAACCAAGCATCCGGTTGGGGAAACTTACTAATGGAAACAGCAATACTTGAGACAGCATAAGCGTAGAACATAGAATAACAGAGTTGGAAGGGACCTTGGAAGTTTTCTGCTTGAGCAGAAGACCTTATACCATTTCAGATAAATGGTATGGTCCAGTGTCTTTTTGAAAGCCTTCAATGATGGAGCACCCACAACTCTTGAAGGCAAGTTATTCCATTGGCTAATTGCTTTGTTAGGAAATTTCTCCTTAGTTCCAGTTTCCAACCACTGTTTGTTGTATTGCCTTTTAGTGCTTTGCACAATAATTTGACCCCCTTGCCTTCTACAAAGATGAGAGAGTCAAATTTGAGGTAATTTGAGTCCCTCAAATATTGGAACAGTGCTATCATGTCCCCTTTTGGCGTTTTGGAAAATAGTTTGACACCTAGTCCTTCTTTTCATTAGACTAGACATACCCAATACATGGATAGGATCAAGAAACTTGATAAGCACAAATCATGTTTTTATTGTTTCCTTTTAAAAAAAGCTAAGCTTGTGTACAGTAAATGGCAACAACATAATACCAAACAGTGGAGTTATCTCTTGATAAGAACATATTAACAACCAATGTAAACAATTAATCTGTTGCAATATACCTATTACATATATTAAGATTATATCATGCTGCCCAATAGTACAGGAAACAGGAAAACCATAGGCAATTTCTTACCCCTCTTTCCAAAAGCATATCTCGAAAATGAGTAATACGTTCCTCCAAGGGAAGGGTAATCTGATGTTCTGATGTTTTCACATTTTTCTCTTCCATTGTTATTTTTTCTAGCTCCGTATTCTGTGAATTTTCCACCCTTAAATAATAGAAGACACACGCAAAGTGATATATGTGTTTTTAAACTCATGGTAAACTTTAAAGTGCAGGAACATCTCGGAAAAAATATGCAACATATTTTTCTCTGTAGTGAATTTGGAAAGTAGCTGCTAAATTTTAATCTGAGACAATATGTTAGCCTAACTACCTCTATTCCAACCACAACTGGCCTTAAATGCAAGGTACTCAATGCAAGAAGCCTTGTAAATAAAATTTACAAATTTCTCCTGTTACTAAATATGGCTAAATTCGACATTATATTTGTCTGGGAAACATGGCTCAACGCATCTCTCCCTGACTCCATTACCACAGTAAGAGACTATCACGTTTACCGATCAGATCATGAAATCCATAGAGGAGGTGGTGTTGCTATCTTCTATAAAAGGTCCCTATATCTAAAAAACATCCAAGTTACCCAGGAGCTTGCTATTCCTGAGACCATCATCTGTGAACTGTCCTTAAATATCACATTTCAGTTCTTACTATGTTACAGAGCCCCTGATCATGACATTGAACATGCAAACAAGCTAAATACACTACTAACATGGGCAACATCCTACCCACACACTTTTATCTTTCTTGGTGATTTCAATCTACATCATATTAACTGGACTCTTAATGAATGTACAACTGAACCCATAAATGCAACCTTCTACAATGCTGTAACAAACCTGGGACTAGAACAACTAGTAACCAACAACACTAGATGTAACAACTGCCTCGATCTCATCTTCTGCAATAGTTTGAATTCAATTTATGGAATACAAATTAAAGAACCCTTTTCCAACAGTGACCACAACATGATTGACTTTTGTCTCAACATACGTCCACACAAAAATCATCACAATGACGGAATCCCCAATTATAACTTCAAAAGAGGCAACTATGATTTTATAAACAACGATCTCTCATCCCTTGATTGGCAATTTCTATTCTCTGGATGCAATACTGTAGAAGACCATTACAACATATTTTTACTTGAAGTCAAAAGAGTCATCAAACTATACGTACCATTAACAACTCCCGAAATCAGAAAAAAACAAATTACCCATAACAATAAGGAAGCTTCACTTCAAAAAGAGATCACTTTGGGGGAAAAACAAATCCGGTCACGTTGCCAACTTCAGAAGCCGATACAAAAATCTATGCCACCAGGTAAAAACTGAATGTACCAATTATCACATTAAACAAGAAGAAAACCTTCTACGCACCAATTCCACCCGCGCTTTCTACAATTTTGTAAACAACAAGCTAAAAGACTCAAGGTCCATCCCACCCCTGAAAGGACCTAATGGTAAAGACTGCAACGATGACATTATTAAAACCAACCTCTTTAACACATTCTTGACAAGAAGATAACTGAAAACAAAAACTAAAAGTGAAGCAGCCTACTAAGTGCTTGACATATTGCTGAGTCTGTTCTTATTGGAAAGACTCATCAGGGTCTGAAATTATTCACAAAATATCTTTGGGAGCATTTGGAAAGAAACAAAAATATTCACAAGACCTTTCCTACTTTAACATGGTAGAAGTTGGAAATCAATGAAGTAAGAAGATATTTTCATCTTCCACTTCTACTACTATCTGCTTAGTCAAGGAAAAAATGTGAAGAAGTGAAACAAAGAGATATAAAGAGAAGATGTGGTCTGTAATAGTGGGTTAGCTGAAAATCAGCTTGGTCCAGTGGTCAAGATATCAGGCTAGAAACCAGGAGATGATGAATTCTAGTCCTGCCTTAGGCATGAAGCCAGCTGGGTGATATTGGGCCACTCTCTCTCAGCTCTAAGAAGGAAGTAATGGCAAATAACTTCTTTAAAAAAAACTTCTTAAAAAACTGTAGGACTTGTCCAGACAATTGCAAGAGTAAAAAAAAAGGAATTCAACTACCTAACTTGCTCGTATTCTTCTTGTTAAGAAATTTAAAAGAAGAACTTTCATCAATCCCTCTCCAAATCCCAACTTAATTTCTATTTGTTTCTTTAGTAAGAAGAAATAATGAACAATACAGCAAATAGAGAATGGGTTAAATAAAGCTCTGCCTTTCTATCTAGCCATTTTATTTGGTCATCTGCAACAGATTTTTTAAAATAACCATTGCAGGTTCAAAATGTAATATATTTACACTTTTTAATTTGATAAGTTAATTTCTGGAATGATATATTTTTTTCAAAGGAAGGTACCTGGATATCCAGTTCTTTTAATGAAGCATATTTTGAGAAAATCTATATATTTTGACTACCTGTTTCCAGATTCTGAGGTTGCAGAACAAATCAGTAAGGTCATGGGCTGCAAATTATTCTTTCATATTTTCAATCAAATTGCTGTTTTAAAAGTATCACAGATTTTAGGAAACTAGTTTCAAAAACTTAATAAAAGGAGACTGGCTTTCAGTAGTGATACAACTTGGACACCAGGGGAACTACAGATTAAAAACTGGTGAGAGAGGGAGAGGTCAATTGTAATAGAAATGTTAAAATCTACTTTCAAGTAATAAATTGCATTCTCCAGTTAACAATATGGGTCCTAACTTACAATATTATCTTCTTGCCATCCATAATTGCATTAAAAATTTCACTCTTAAATTACACTAAAATGGATATTGCATGATATTAGTAGCACTAAAGCTATCAATTTGCCACTTTTCATATTAGAATAGTGACTTGGATATTGCATTAGCTATTTTAATTCTTTCCAGTTATAATATTCCATAATATGATCTATGAAACTTCCAATCTAATTTCAGGTAACTACCAAGTATTTATATACAGTGAAATTGATGGGAACCAGAAAGTTAAATCATTAGCAAAGGTAGCCAGAGAGAATCTCTTTCTTCCAATATAGTTAATTAAAATGATTTTAAAATATTATAGTTATGCATTTATACTTGCAGCTAAAACTGTCATAAAAGAAAAAATGAATTAAAGAATTGTGCAAATTAAAAGCTGTTAAACCAGTGTATTAAAATGCTGAAGTTTGAAGAAAACATAAACGGAGTTGAACTTTATTTTCTTAATATTGCATCATTTTAAATATCATCTATTATCTAAACATAAAAAGGAATTATCAATATGAAACAATAATAATAATAATTACACACGGGTTTATTTTAAATTTTCATAAGTCCTAAAAATATCATGGAAACTCTCTTCATATAAAATATATAAAAGGTTTTATTAGATCTTTCCAGAATACAGGAGGGTGCAAAACTGTTTTGGCCTGAATAGTGGACATCTCATGGATAAACAAACCTACCACTCACAATCCTTGATCCCCTTTTTATGGCAGCCCTCAAATATTGGAACACTGCTATCATTTCACCTCTAGCCCTTCTTTTCACTTGACTAGACAAACCAATTCCTGCAACCATTCTTAATATGTTTCAGCCTCTAGCTCTCTAATTATTTTTGTTGCTCTTTTCTGCATTCTTTCCAATGTCTCTACATTCTTTTTTATAATACGTAACCAAAACTATATGCATTGTGGTCTGATCATTGTGGTCACCTGTAAAGTCATGGAGTGTCACCTGTAAAGTCATGGAATCAATTATTAACCAATCCATTATCCTCCACTTAGAGACAAACAACCTATTCTAATAAAAAAATTGCTTTCAGAAAAAAAACTATCCTGTAATCTGCTTCCTCTCAAATTCTGTACCTGTCAACAGTGGTGTCCCCCAAGGCAGTGTTGTAGGACCAACTCTTTTCATACTCTACATAAATGACCTCTGTGATAATATCAAGAGCAACTGCATTATCTTCGCTGATGATGTAAAGCTATTCAACACCACAGACAATACTGCTACCCTTCAAAAAGACCTTGACTATGTTTCAGAATGGTCAAACAAATGGCAACTTCAAATCTGAACAAATAAATGCTCTGTCTTACATATTGGCAAAAAAATCAGAAAATAAAATACAGGCTGAATAGTCAAGACCTTGTTGATGATCCAAACTCTGTCAAGGATCTTGGAGTACTCATCTCTAATGATCTAAGTGCTAGAGCCCACTGTAACTCATAACCAAAATAGGCATTAAGAGTTGTTAACCTAAACTTACATAGCTTTTTCTCTGGTAATATTACACTACTAACAAGAACATACAAAACATTTGCTAGACCAATACTCGAATACAGCTCATCAGTCTGGAACCCACGTTACGTATCTGATATTAGCACAGTTGAGAAAGTCTAGAAATATTTCACAAGAAGACTTCTCCACTGCTCTACTCGTTGCAGAATATCTTATGCCACCAGACTTGAAATTCTAGACCTAGAAAACTCAGAACTATGCGTCTTCATTCCGATCTAAGCATAGTATATAAAATTATACATTGCAATGTCCTTCCTGTCAATGAATACTTCAGCTTCAACCATAACAATACAGGAGCAAACAATAGATACAAACTCAAGGTTAACCGCACCAAACTTGATTGCAGGAAATACAACTTCAGCAACAGAGTGGTCAATGTCTGGAATACTCTACCTGACTCTGTGGTTTCTTCCCCAAAGCCCCAAAACTTTAACCTTAGATTGTCTACTATTGACCTCACCCCTTTCCTAAGAGGTCTGTAGGGGGCATGCATAAGTGCACCAATGTGTCTACCGTCCCTGTCCTATTGTTTCTTTTTATTTTTCTTATATGTATCCATTCCATGTGTTCATAACTTTGTTTATATTTATACCTATTATCTTGTAAGCAATTGACAAATCAAATAAATAAATAAACAAATCATGACTTGTTACTTTGTGCTAAGATGATGGTAGTGGTGGTAGAAGAGGAGGAGGGATTGTTTTTGCCTCGATATTCTCATTCTCTCTCTGTGTGTGTGTGTGTATGTGTGTGTGTGTTTCTCTCTCTCTCTCATACTATTAAGACTTACTTGTTTCTCTTTGTTTTGATGCTGCTGTCATCATTCATATCTTCTGGATCTGTGCCATCTTTATCTGCTAAAAGGAAACAAACTAGTTAGTGACAAATATGTCATTAATCCAATCAGATCAGCCAGTTTAATTTTTGTTTTATTAGAGTTGGTTCAATTTCTAAATTTTCCCTTTCTCTGTCCATTACAAATGATTTAAAAAGTCATTTGTAACTTGTTCTTCTCCGTATTTAGTTTAGAACTCTTTCTATGGTTAGGTCCATCACATATATCTATACCTCCATTTCCTTCTTTAACTCTAATTACCTTTTTAACCATTAGAGTGTTACAGTTTTAGTACTTGCTGGGAATCAAGAAAATGTAGTCCAGCATATCTGGAAGCAAGGATTATGCACAAGTAATGTTATCTGAGAGTACATTAGTTAATCTTGGCCAATAAAAACAGCATTGATAATGAGCTGATTTGATTGTGAAACCAAATATATTCTTTTCACACACACACACACACACACACACACACACACACACACACACATATGGATAACAAACAGGTAAACAGTCCTTGCAGGCTTACACATGGATAACAAGTGGGAATGGTACACCAGATACGAGTACCATTAACTGTCCATTTTTAAGGATTTTAATTGTGAACTGATTCTATGAATCCTCCTTCAAGGATTCATTATCCTTGAAAAAAGTCCTCTCATTTAGAAAGACTCTGTAGAAAAGTAAACGAATGATTTGTAAGTGCTATGAAGAAATTCAAAGAAAAATAACTGTAAACAGATAAACAAGAGTCACACTGTATTCATTGTAAATTTACAGTATAAACTCTGCAACAATCAACAAATCATTCATTGAACAAGTCAATTCAAAATAATAAGAATTTATGGCCATGTTTGGAGAGGCTGTAGGTGAAGGCCCCACATCCAATAATGTGGTTGAGGTTTCCCACATCTGAATTATGTTAACAATCAATTATGTTAACAATCAAAGTTCAAATATTGTGAGCTCTTTTTGCTAACACACTTGCAACATTTCAATAAAACTCTAATCTCAGAATGATTAGAATCTTGTTCAATCTTTATCCAGATATACAATCATGCTTCTTTTAAATTCCAAGAATTTGGAATGCTTGAATCCCAATAATCTTTTGGGAGAGCACCAATTGTTCTTATTTCATCAAAGATACACACTGTAGGTATCAAGAACATACCCAAAAATATGTTCTGACTTATTGGACCTAATTTTCCCCAAGAATATTGTTAGGAATATAAGTCACCTAACAAGTATTTGGGTTAGAAATATATAAACCAGGATAAACATTTTAGTACTATGTCTTTAAGAGATTGCAAAAACTGCAGTTGGGTGTGGTTTTTCAAACAGCCATAAGATGGAGCCATAAACTTGGATTGTCTTAGTCTTAGTCTCAGAAGAGAGTGTGTTTGAGTGAGTATCTCTGTTTCCTTCTGTTGGAAAATATTGCCGTTGCTCCATTTCTTCTAATTGACTGATATTACTGGATTTAATGTAAGTCTGTTACTGTACTGTTTTTGACACTGGACTTTGATATTTGGATTATCCCTGGATTGAAAAACTGACTGATTTACTTGTGAATGACTTTGGATTGCTTATTTTTGACTTTGCTTAAACCTTTCTGGAAGTAAAAACATACATTTACTGTACAGTGTATCTGTATACTGTGTGTGTATTATTCAAACACTTCTCTCAAATACATCTCCCTGTATGCGCTCATTCTCCTAACAGGGAATTAGCTCAACAAATATGGTATGAAACAACTATAAAATCTTTATCACCACATAGGCATCTAAAAATGTTAGAAAGAAAAACATTGTATACACTTAAACATTATTCTCTCAGTGTGAGAACAAATAACTTGAATCAAGAGGCTATGGAAAGCAAACAACTTCAAAGGATATTGGTCAAAAGGCACTGGAATTGCTTACTTTCTAGAATTAAATTGAGTTTGAGAAGAAAATATAACAAATATATAAAGGTCACCCATTTACTTTATAAGAAATATGAAGTCTGCCATTCCATCTTGGAAAAGATACAATGAGAATATTTTTTAAATGGCCACAAAGTATAACAAAGCAACATACAAACATTTCTAAATAATGTCCATCTTAACTTGGTACCATTTATTAATGTAAAACCATTGTATTCTATGGAATTTAAATAAATACAAACTTATTTGAAAAATGAAGGTAATGTGAATTTCTGGATGAGGACACTAATCTATGTCATCCATCCATCATATCTTAGCAACTAAGTACTATTTCTCATCAAATTCCATCATGACCTCTACCCTACCATCAATTTTGAAGTAATAAAAGCCCACTTCCTTAATGTCAAAATAAAGCTGCACAATATAGGTAATTCTCAACTTACGACCACAATTGCACCCATAATGTCTGTTGCTAAGGGAGAAATTTGTTAAGTGAGTTTTGTCCCACTTTATGACTTTTCTTGTCACATTTGTTAAGTGAACCACTGCAGTTGTTAAATTAGTAACACGGTTGTTAAGTGAATCTGGTTTTTGATTTTGCGTGTCAGAAGGACACAAAAGGTGATTGATCATATAACCCTGGGATACTGTAATTGTCATAAATGTGAGTCAGTTATCAAGCATCTGAATGTAAATCATGTGACCAGGGGGATGTTGTGGTTAGCCGGCAGCAGGTGCAGATGGCTGAGGAGAATGAAGACTCAGATGAAGGGCCAGGGCCATTAGGGAGTGGACTGCTGCCTTCAGAGATTGTGTGGGCTGGCAGCAGTGATGAGGAGGTTCCCGAGGAGCCTGTGCCAAGTGTGCTTGTGCGCAGGATTGCTCAGAGGAAAGAGCAGTTACAACAGCATGGGAGACTCAGGAGTAAGGCTGCAAGATAACGGCCCTTCCTTCAAGAAGGTAAAAGCCATCTGTGAACGAACGTACTTTGCAGAAGGCAAAGGCATTTTGAAACTCCAGCCTCGTGGACATTCCAATATCCTGAGTTTGTATTTGAAGATTCTTGTATTGCAAATTATTTCTTGTCTGTTATCTTTTGGCAAGTCTTGCAGAGTTTAAGACTTTAAGACTTGTGGACTTCAACTCCCAGAATTCTCCAGCTGGAGAATTCTGGGAGTTGAAGTCCACAAGTCTTAAAATTGCCAATGGGGGGGGGGGCTGCTTTAGACATTCATTCATTCAAGTCAGAGGTGGTATTCAGCAGGTTCTGACCAGTTCTGGAGAACCAGTAGCAGAAATTTTGAGTAGTTCGAAGAACTGGCAAATACCACCTCTGACTGGCCCTGCCCCCATCTATTCTCTGCCTCTCGAGTCCCAGCTGATTGTCTGGGTCTTCTTTTGTTGCCCTGCACAGGAGAACGGAGCTGGAAAGCAGGTTAGTGGGCTGGGGATGGAATGGGGATTTTGCAGCATCCTTCTCCAGCCACGCCCACCAGGCCATGCCCACAGAAGCGGTAGTACAAAATTTTGAATCCCACCACTGATTCAAGTAATAATTCATTGAATGGACCAATGGGGCAAAAGTTAAAAAGTCATGAGTAATTGCTTAAAGCATATTGGATTTGGGCTGCTAATAGGCAGATCACCACTAGATACCAGCAAAGAAAAATGTAAATTGTATATTTTGATTCCAGCTAGTGGTTGGCTATTTTCTTTCATCTTGTTTGCAGCTCCTGATTTGTGACCCTAGCTTAAGCACACTAATCTTTTTCCTAATGTATTACTTCAAGCGACATTATGTCCATCAGGAGTCTTGTTTTGTTTTGCTTTAATCCATTGTTCTTGCTTCTGATTAAGTCTCATTCAGCACAGCCCCAATCAATCTTTTAATCCATTTTCAAGGGCTATTTCTCAAAAGCTTCCAGCTGTGAATGTTTAATTCTCCTAGGAGCCAAACAAGCTTTGACACAGAATCCTGAAAAAAGGGTTTCTTTCAGAAAAGCATATAATCAAATAAGCCCACACAGATTTATGGTATTATAGCATCACAGAATTAAAAAGGACCATGGACAAGCTAATCAAAGCTCCAGTTCAATAGCAACAGCACTTAGACTTACTGTATATACCGCTTCACAGTGCTTTACAGCCATTTCTAAGCAGTTTACAGAGTCAGCCTCTTGCCCTCAACAATCTGGGTCCTCATTTTACCCACCTCGGAAGGATGGAAAGTTGAGTCACTTGTGCCAATAAGAATTGAACTGCTGAACTGCAGGCAGTTGGCAGTCAGCAGAAGTAGCCTGCAGTACTGCAGTCTAACCACTGTGTCATCACAGTTCAATGCTATAATGCAGGGGGGTCAAACTCGTGGCATCAAGGCAGCATCAGGTGACATATCGGGACTTTTTTATCCTTCACTAAATCAGTCGGGGGTGGGGCCAGCACATGATGGATCCATCCCATGAGCCACGAGTTTGACAGCCCTGCTATAGTGCCTACTAAAGAATTTCTGACAGATGACCATCCAGCCTCTGTCTGAAGACTTCAGGTAAACGATAATTTACCATTTTGTGTGGCAGTCATTCCACTGCTGATAGCTTATTTAATAGAAAATTCAGGCTCTAGCCTGAAACTTCTTTCTTGTAGATTAAACTCAATGATTCTGATCCTGCACTCTGGAGCCATAGGAAATTAAGTCCACTCTCTTTTCTATGACTCATCCTTTCAGATATAGGAAGATGGCTATTATAAAGCCTCACCATTGACTTGTCTGCAGGATAAAAATACCCAAATCCTTTAATCATTCCTCTTAGGATTTGTTTACCAGGACCTTTACCATCTTAGTAATCCTCCTCTGAACTTACTCCAATTTGTTATTGTCCTTTTTGAACTGTAGTTCCCAGAACAGGACACAGTATTGCAGACTGATTCCTCAAGGAGGAGCTATTAAGACAGGCTGCCAAAAAAAAAAAAAAGAACAAGACAAGGAGCTGCTTTTACTGATTCTGACTGAAGTTCAAAACCCCCTTAAGCTCTGAAACTCCTGTTGTTCAAAGCCTTCTCTGAAAAGTAGATCAAAATTGTCATCTATTTATTTAAAGTAGACCATAATTCCTAAGCCTTCAGCCTGCAGTTTGCCTCCTCGTCATTTGCCTCCTTTCTTTCTTTTTAAACTAACTCTTTCACAATTGTGGAAAAAAAAAATGTCTGCCTAATGCGACAGCACAATCCACACACAAGAGTAAAGTAGCAGCAGAATTCAACTGTCTGTAGATGAACCCAAAACACATCAAATGATGCCATGCGGGAGCAATAGAGCTGGAACTGCTAACTGTTGGAACAGAGGGAAAACATGGAGAAGGGAGAGTGATATGGAATGGAGTTTATAAGTAGAGGAATTCCACGCTGATACATTCTATTGTAAGACTAACCTATTCCTCACCTACCTTAAATTCTTAATTCAGAAGTAGCAGAATCAATTATCCAGAAACACAACAAGTTCCATTACATGAAATTAATAACATCTTTATGAATATCGGTGTGAAGCAATTTTTCATTTTCATTCATTCCTGAGTTTCAAGCATATATGCTATGGAAGAGGTGGTATTAAAGTATAATATTTTTAAAAATATATATAATTATGCTTTGTCAGTTTTAGCTTCCCTTTCATTTAATAAGCATAATGAAAGTTTAAAATACATTAATACCAACTTTGCACAAAATCAACATCTGTCTCAACAGCAATAATTTTAATGTGGCTTATTTAGAGTATTTATGCAACAACTTAAAACTTGTTAAAAACTATTTGCACACTTTTACCTTACTACAAGCTACTTAAACAGACTGATACTCAGAAATTCTGGTACAACTAGGGAAAGCGTGCAACAGGGAAGGAAGGAAACTGAAAGAGTAGCACTTTTTGCTTTCTTTAAATGAAGAAATAAACTTTAAAAACCATCCACAGGAATTCCTAAGGAACTTTTAAAGCACCAGGTGAATGAGAAAGATCAAACAAGCAACAGTTTTTTCATTTGATGGAGGAATCATTTGGAAACTAGACAGTAGATTTCAGTGTAGTATTAATTTTTCAGCTAGCCATGTGGTTGCTAAGAATCCACACTAACTTGATGGCATATAATCAGTTTTTTTTTCAGTTACTTGCTCAAACTCCCTATTTATTTCAGGCACAAAAATACAGACCAAAACTTTCCTAGAGATATATTGTGCAAAGCAGAACAGGTAAACCTAGAGACTTATGACTGTTTAATGACAGGTCAAAGATACAATGACACCCCCCCCCCAAAGTGACTTATAATACGTCTTCAATGTTATCTCTGTGGCATCTCACCCCTATTGGGATTTGGGAACAAAATCAGCAATGCAAGCCAGATTCATGAAAGGACTGTATGATTTGTTTAACAACCACAGTAAAAATGACATAAAATCAGGCCATGACTTACTTAATAACTGCATCAGATAGAAACTGAAATTCCAGTCCAATTGTGGTCATAAGTTGAGCACTACCTGTAGCCATAAATCCCATCTTGTTTTGTTCATCGTAAACTGTCAGCATGTACATGCAATTCCTAGCTTCAATGTTATTCCTAAAGAAGGGAATTTTCTCTCTTGCCTTCCAACCCTCAATCAGAACATAAATGTGTCTCATGAAATTTCAGATAAAATTGGGCAAAGATGTTCTCCCTGGTATTTAAAATGATACCTATGTTGTGATGTGGCTGTCATCTAAAGCTCCGTATCTGATTTTATGTGACTTGTCATCTTCAAGCACATGTGCATATGACTGAGAGATGGAGTCTCTCTCAAATACATCCCTGGGAGAGGATCAAATTTTTTTACTGGGTGCTGGATGCTCCATGGAGGAACGTACATGTATATGTGGGAAGATTCCATGCTGCAAATACTCACACTGTACCATGCTTAGGGCCAGGCAAATAGGGGCCATGCCAATGTCAGAGAAAATGCTGGAGAAATGGCTATACTGGTATGGTCATGTGCTACGAGCAGCAACCAACACTGTTGCCTATATCGCCTTCCACTTTAATATAACTGGAAAGCAATCACATGGAAGGCTGAAGCAAAGATGGCAAGATACAATAAACACAGACATGAAAAAAGCCCAGTTAGATCTGGATATTGTGCTTGATGACATGATGGCACTTGTTGATCCAAAAAAGCAGACCTTGCACCTGCTGAAAAGGATGATGATGATGATGATGACGATGATGATAATGATGATGATGATGGTGGACCACGTGTCATGACCCCATTGGAGCCCAGTTCGGAGAAGGCATTAGAACCGGGACCACCCAACAGGGATGGCACATCTCTCTTGACATGTTTGGAAAGACTGAGGACGATGTTGTTCCAGGTCCCACAGGCACTGGGGAAGGTGGTTGACTAGCTGCCTGCTTTCACAGACACAGGGAAGGATCTGCTGCTGACAAGCAGTGGTGCTGAGAGGCAACAGCTCCCCTCTGATGAGGAAGAGCTGCTTCCATCACTCGATCCAAGGGCTAAAATGAACGGAGTGTAGGCAAGCTCAGAGAAGCATTGCAAGGCTATTTGGGAGAAGGTCGCCCTGATCTTCCTCACAAGGAACACCTGGAGTGGAGTGATTTAAGAAGAAACCATGGGAAAATGTCTTTACCAGGAACAATTGTTTTGGATTACACTCCCCTGACTTTGATTTGTGCCTTTTTTCCTTTATTTGAGAACTGCTTGTTGCTTTTTGTTTTAAGGACTGTGTTTATTTTGCCATTGCCTTCTGGACTGCTTTTGCCCTTTTCTTTGCTTTACCTTTAGAACTGCCTTTGCCTTGTACCTTGTCATTGCCTGACAACTACCATTTGTCTTATGCCTGGACTTTGCCAAGTGGACTTTCCTGATAACAGGGGGACTGCCTTCAGGATAGCATGGGGTGGAGCCTTACCGGTCTTTGGAGGGCCATTTGCTGAAACATTTATTGAGAGCAATAAAAGACTATCTAGATCAGGGGTGCTTAAATCTGGCCCATGAGGCCAGCCTGGAAATAGCAAAGGACCAGCCCAATGGTTCCTCTTGCAGCCAAAATGGAGCATGGGGCTGCCCGTTCCCCCCTGCACCTTTTTTTTAGCAGGCAGGCTGCTTCAAGAGGCTGTCAAGGTCCAAAATTGGGCATGGAGGGGCCTTGAGTGGCCTCCCACACCCCATTTTGGTTGGCAGCATGCTGCAGGAATCATCTGTTCCGTTTCTCCCCTAGGCTGGCCCACGGAGGAGAACTGCATTGCTGATCCAGCCCTTGAAAAAATCCAGTTTGACTGATTTAGAGGCCTGCCTTGCCTTGACCACCTGGCTCAGAACACCATGCTTAGGGCCAGGGTTACTGTTGAACCTGTAGAAAAACACAACAGCTAAGTTGGAGGATACTTCCTTCCTCAATGAAGATAAACAAGTACTGCAAATTTGTCCATCGCTGCTGGTTTCCTCCGTATACTCATATTTTGTAACATGACAGCCAGAATTCTTTTTAAAGCCAAAAAAATGTATTTAAGAAGTCTCTCATGGAGGAAGATTGATTAACAACAGCATATTTGGATGGACCTACCTACATTTCTGCCAAATCTTCCATCAATCCAGGGAGATGGATCTTTGAGATTTGCTACCTACAGCTGGGTTAAATAATAGTTTATTGCAAGACAGATCCCCTGGGCAGAATGGTCAATATCACATTTGGATGAAACAAGTTATGCACAGGCTTTTGTAATATAAACAAGTGAAATAGAAAGGTAGAAAAAGCTATAGCTAACAACTGAGGGCATTTCAGCTAACCATTCTCACACTTTGGCAGTTCTTGTTTTGAACCGAACTGAACACTTCTATGTAAACATCTTTAGGATGTGGGTATACATTCAGATAAGTGCAAGAAGTCCAATAATACTTGAACCCATTCCTAAGAACACAGGGAATACGATGACTACAAGGAATCAGGGATCACAGGTAACTATCAAAGTGGGCACAGTTCAAAACCTTCTCTTTTCAATCTTTGAGGGTTTAGACAGGTTTTCAAGCAGATAAATGGAGCCTTCCAGAGATGTAAGGCAGAATTATAATCCATTAAAAAAATCCTCCAAGAACTGGATGGTGGAAGTTGTTCCTTTATAACTCAACACAAATGCTTGATATGGCCCTTAAGGCATCAAAAGTTTTCTGTCTCTGAAATATATAATCGTACATACACCCACACATTTTACAGTGCTTTTCTGACCACAAAGCTAATTTAATCTGCTAATGTAGGAAACTTTTAAAAAAAAACTACTTTCAAAATAAAATAAGAACTCTGGAGGTATAAAATGAAGTAAAAAAGATCTTAATTACCCACCTCATACTAAAGGAAGGAACTATTTTATTAAGAGAAAGAAAGGATTCAAGAACAGGTTAATTTCAGTAAGAGGATTAGATCTCTTATCCTATCAATGGCATATTTCTGGTGAAGAAATGAAGACTAAGATCTGAAGATGCTCACAATAGCAAAGTTAGTTTATATGAAGCTATGCTGTCCATCAGATAACCTGGTCATCAATCATTGCTATTATCCTTTTAGAGCACAGGTGGAAAACGATGGTCCTTTTATGTTTTATGAACTTCAACTCCCAGAATTCCTGATCCCCATCCCAGTTTTAATGAACAAAACCTCTTGCTGAAATCAAAACTTTGCGAAAGAATTTCCAATAATCACAATCAAGACCAACACAAAACTGACAATCAGGATTTTAAATGTAATGACCAGCATTTTCAGATACTCTTTAAGTTTAAATAGACAAAAATAATCACAGCATTAGTTACTTGCTGAAGCTTCCAGTTTGCGTTTATGAGGTGGGTCTTCAATGATCCGGTTAATATCACCGCGGTTCTTTAGATCCACTGGTTTCTCCCATACTGACAATTGCATTGTAGGGTTGAAGAAGAAGACTCGGTCATCCCCAGTCCAGACTATACACCTATTTCAATTAATAAACTAGGCTTAGAGAGAATTTCAGAAACAGTTCAGGAAAAATAAAATAATTGCATTGAAGATTCACTATTACAGGTATGATTTAATGTATAGCCCATGATTCACACATTAAGCTCATACTATGCTTAGCTTTGTTTTATTGCACATTGTGAATCCAATCATAGCATCTTTAAATCTATAGATTATGTCCTGCTGTTTTTTTTTACCCTAGGTGTACTGAATAAACCATAGCTAAACAAACCACTTTGCACACTGCTTGCCATACAAGTAATTGTTTGTTATCTCATGTTATTGTTCAGAACAATGGCAAGGAAATGAATTTTTCCACAGTCCTATTTCTTCAATCAAAATTGACTTCTATAGATTGTTAGTTTCTTAAACAATGACAATTTGCACATTATTGAGCAAAGAACTTTATGGGGGGGGGGGTCAAATTTAAATCAGTGGAATAGGGACAAAAGTCTTAATCACTTTTCCTGGTAAGAAAAGATTCCTCACAGCTAAATTTCAATTTCTTTAAAACTTTAGAAGGTAAACTGTGGCTCAGCCACATAATGCATAATTTGGAAGCTAAGCAAAGCACCATGTGTCG
The DNA here is from genome assembly GCF_900518735.1 of Pseudonaja textilis. The sequence goes on from NW_020769356.1 coordinate 2,251,132, forward strand.
TATAATATCTTTTATACTGATCTGCCATACAGCAGTAAGTTGCAATTTCATTTCAGACTAACAGCCTGGATTATTTTTTTTTTTGCCCCTTCACAAGTTGTTTCATTATCACTACACATATGTTAAGAAAATAGTATTCACAATTAATGTTACTTTAATGGTAATAACAGTTCAAAAATGAATATTGAGAGCAGATGGAATGTGGAGATTGAAAAACGAGTAACACACTGGAAACCAGAGATTCAGAATCTATGATATCAGCACAAGTACCTCTAATTAACACAAACAGAATTAGATCTTATTTGTTACAGGCAATAATTAATTTCATTGAGATTTATAACATACAATTATTTGAGAATTGCTGCACTCAGAAGTGTCATCATCTCCATTGCATCATTCATTTTTGATATGCTGATTCTTTATGTTTAAGACAACCAACTGTTATTTTGATAGCATAATTCAAATGAATACTTATTCCAACAAATCTATTTGATTCTGGTATATGAAAGACTGTCTTGTTGTTGTTTGAAAAATAAAGATACATGAAAAATCTTAGACCCAAAGTTTTAGAAAAAAGCAAGAATGTCTGAAATGTGGAATGATAACATAGTGATTTGTATATTTCTTTCACGAATTAACAAGGGAACTGGGATTCCACTAATAATCCAATGTTTATATCAACTATTTGTTCACTAATACTATATATTCAGGGTTCTCACAGTTTACAGGTCTTGCAAGTTAGTTGGTCTCTCCATAACCTTTTTTTTTTTTTTTGCATCTGGAGGTATTTGAGGGACCTTTATACTCTCAACAAATGAATTAATTTATCTTCAAATGTGGAATCATATTATCGATTTAAAGCTGATAGATTGAAATCACGGTCATGCAAAACACTTCCAATTTATGTTAGTGTCTCTCTGTGTATATGTGTCTATGGTTTTGAGAGTTAGATCATAAGAAAGGCTGAGCACCGGAGAATTGAAGCTTTCGAGTTGTGAGGTTGGATAAGTCTTTTGAGACTCCTTTCGACTGCAAGGAGATCAATTCAAGAAATCAACCCTGACTATTCTTTGAAAGAACAGATAACAGAAAATGAAGCTCAAACCCTTTGGCCATCAAATGAGAAGAAAGGACTCGTTGGAAAAGACCCTGATGTTGGGAAAGACTGAAGGCAAAAGGAGAAGGGACAGAAGAGAATGAAATTGTTAGATAATGTCAGTGATGCAATGAACATGAATTTAGACAAACTCTGGGAGACAACGAAGAACAGGTGAGCTTGGCATGCACATCCACAAGGGTGGCGAAGAGATAGACACAACTTAGTGACTGAACAACAACAACATATAGGATATGAAATAAATTGAGACAGGATTAGTGGGGGGGGGGAATGAACCTAAAAGCAAGCTTACACACAAAAAAGTTACACACAAATATGAATGCTTACTTTCAAATGTTAATTGTTGGTTTACTACAACAGAATTTAAACAAGTGTAGTACTTTGGGAATCAAAAAACAAAGCTAGTTTGTAAACATTGAACTCTGGAAAATAAAAATTTAAAAATATTTTGGGAAAATGATGCTGCATAAAATTTGTACAAAACATGAAGCCCAGGAGGGTTTATGGAAACAAATAAAGCTTTGTTTATTTATTAGTCATGTTTCTAGGCTGCCAACTGCCAGATGATTCTGGATGGCTCCACAGACTAAAAACACAGTAAAATATATATATATATAAAGAGAGCATAAAAGTTAACTGCCATACAGAAAGAAACCTCCAAAATACGCACACTCATACGTGTGTGTTTATGTGTGTGTGCACAAACACACACACACACACACCATACCTCAACAGCACTAAAAGAACCTGTCTGACTAGAGATATCACAAGGAAGACAAGATGAGAGCCATGTGGATTTCCAGCGCAATACTATTCAAAGAGTAAATGCAGTGACAGAGATAATCCATACTATGATCCTCGAAGATGGGCCCGATTAATCAATGGACCCAGAACAGGATACTACTAACTGAATAAATAGGATGAATAGATACCTTGGGAGACAATCAGTCCTTCAAGTTATTAGACCCTATACCAGGGTTGTCAAACTCCCAGCCCATGGGCAAGATGCATCACACACTGACCATGACATTGCCCGGTTTAGCAAAGAGGGGGAAAAGTCATGATAGATCATGTGATGCCATCATGATGAGTTTGACATCCCTTCCCCATACCATGGAGAGCTTTTTATGTCATAACAGTATCTTGGATTGACTTTGAAAACCAACTAAGAATCATTGTTATAGGGTTGATACATGGCTACAAGAATGCTTGCCCACTGTATTCTGTACCAGCTGCATATTCTAATTATTCTTTAAGGGCATCCTGATGTAAAACAGGTTGTATTAGTCCAACTGTAAGCATTAGCAACAATGAGGGGCTCCTCTCTAACCAGGAACGGGCACAACTGCAATATAAACTGAACCTGTGCAAAGTCCTTTGTCAAGCAGGAGTATAGAATTTAGGAAGGTCCCCCAAATTGTGCAAGTTTTGAGTAGACAGTGCATTCCTACAGAGAATTAAAGGTGGGAAATCTCCAGAACAAGACAGAAAACTGAAAGTTGCCTGGTCTTGTAAGCCTGATCTTGAGATTTTTCCTCCCCATTCAGACCTTCAGACTCCCATCCACTTCCTCCCCCCAAAAAACCCAGACTCTGTGACAGGATTGTTGATTTTGATAGGATTGTTTGGTTGGTAAGGGGTCAAAATATTCATCTGACTATCCTTGCCATACTAAATTGATGTATGATCTTCCAAATGGATGTATGTCCTTCCCCAATAACATCACGTACATGTTAAATAGGAGGGTGAAAGTGTCAAGCCTTGAGATATACACACACAGAAAGAGACAAGGTAAAATGAGATTAAGCAATGGGATGATAATTTAATCATCACACAATACATACTTAATGACTTAATTCCATATTGATGGAAATACCTAAAAAGAATTATTTGAAGCAATTTCCAATTACCTACTGTGTGATATCTAATTTTCTATTTTGGAACTAAAAGAGGGGAAAATAGTGGGAGCTTATCTTATTAGAAATATGAATATTTTTAGTGGATGCTTTTTCCCTAACTGTTGTAATAACATTTTGGGGGAAAAAAAACTCTCCTGATCCTTTGTGTTTTAGAGATATGACTCACAGTATATCACCAGTGTTGTTAATCATCTTCAAAAATGAACATGCGACACTAACCAAGCTTTTGGCTCACAGTAGATCACAGTCAAGTTGTAGAAAGCTTAAACAACAAGAAGCCAAAGAACTATAAATGGAAGCATGGCCACCAACAAGCTAGCATTTGAGAAACATTGGGAGCAGGGGATACATTCATTTAAGTATGTATTATTTAATTTATTTAACAAAAGATTAAACCACTGTCTTGGCTACAACAAATATCAAATGATACAAATCAAAGGGACTGAAACCTAGACTATATATTGAATGCCACCAATGGAACAATAAACATGTTATTAACATCATTTACAATCAAGAGTACAGATTTTCTCTTACATCAAGTATGATTTCTTTTTCTGATCCTTTACTCTCTTTGCATATCAAGTCCACTTGTCCAATAAAATTAGTTTTGTGGGGAAGGAAAGGGCAGGGAATCAGTGGGGGCTAATGTAAATTATACTGATTTAATGAAAGTTTCTGGGAACAATATGATTCTATATGGAGTTATCTATCCTCCAGGATCCAAATCAGCAGTCCTACAAGTTAATAATTACAATAAAGATTGTGAAAGGGATTTCTAGAAAAAAAAGGGAGATGGAAGATGTTCTCAGCAAAGAATGAAGAACTTGGTTCAAGTCTCTCTGGGCAAGAAACCTTGAGATCATCCATACAATTGCTTCTTATGAGGAGACCACAAGATAGAACACTCAGGTAGGCTGAAACCTCAAGGAGAAGAAGGAATAGTCATCTTGCTCCAACTTAGGTTGATCCCTTTGAAAAGAGCTTACATTTTCATGCTTCTTTTTCCAATTATTGTTATTAACTTCTTTTCAGCTATTAGAAACCTTATATTGGCATATTTGATAGTACTGGGTGAGTTTTTCTTCAATACTCCGCAAAAAAAGTTTTTTAACTACAAGTTTAAGAACTTTAAAATCTTTTGGAATAAATAGCAAAAATGTGATTAAAACTTTGATATTAGAAAGTTACAAATGGACTAAGAATCAAAATAAACTTGAAAGAAGATTATGGGATTAACTGTAAATAATCCCATTTCCCATGGGAAAATACTTTACTTTTATTTATTTATTTTTAAACATATGGTAAGATTTTTTTTTTTAAATGGACCCTAGAAAGAATTAAAGATTTCAATTAAAGAAGAACATATAAACTGAACTTACAATTACAGAATGGAGCAACACATTTTAAATGGACTCAGAAATTCATATTAATAGTGTTAACAAAGACTAAATCTGCTTCTCTGGAAATAGCGTGTCTCAAAGATGTTATGGAAAAGGAACATGTTTTACTTGAGAAGATCAAGACTGAGAGAAAGTGGGTTTAAAAGTATGCCATGAAAAAAAGATGTTACACTGGACATAGTAAAGATTGGCTGATGAAATAAAAGGGATATAAAAAAAATAAACCAAGAGAGTGATATGAATCATTTTGCTATATTGGATTTACAAAAGAGGCTTTCATATTGGAAAATCTTGTGAGAAGGTGCAAAGGAAAATGAAATTAGATTTAGCCTAGGGCTTTATTTCAATGGACTAAATCAGGGGTTTCCAAACTTGGCAACTTTAAGACTTATGGACTTCAACTCCCAGAATTCTTCAGCCAGCTGGCTATTGTATTACACTGGGGAAGAAAACCACACCATACTGTCCAATCAAGGTAGAGTAGAGACCTTCAAGCCTGGAAGCTTTAAGACTTGTGGACTTCAACTCCCAGAATTTTCCAGACAGCTGGCTGGAGAATTCTTGGAATTTAAGTCCACAAGTCTTAAAGTTGCCAAGTTTGGAGATCTCTGGACTAAATATTAAAATTGTTAGAAGTCAAAGGAAGGAATATAAAGTTGATTTATTTGATCAAGGTTAAAATAGATTTGGTATTATTTCTCATAGCTCTTAATGGACTTTTGTTGACCATTTTTGCTGTATAAATGAGCTATGGGAAGAAGACACAATATGTTGTATTTAGAAAGGAAATGCTAAGTTACTAAAATTGTTTATTTTTATGTTGGACCTTGAAAATCACTTTATCTTTTTTTTCCTGTTTCTCATTTTTGCATCTTTTTATTCTTCTATCTTTCTTTAATTTGCATTAGGTTTCACTATTATAACTATAATGTTTAATAAATGGTATAAAAATAAATATTGTGTTAACAGATTGTCACATTTTTTTCTAGCTGAGTTTCTCTTTTAGATGGAATATTAAATCCAAGAGGAATGCAGGGATGCTTGAGGAATGCTGACTTGGTAATATTTTTCTGTACCTGCTAGATGGGCAACTATGGTATCAGTCATCCCCCAACATTTGGGTGTATAGAGAAAGGCATATGTGTCATATATGCTCACTCATCCTTGAAATAAAATGTTTAAGCTATTAAGACTTGGTTGCAACTAAATATCCACCTTTTTTATTTTGGAGAATGACTATTGTAATTCTATTTATTGTAGTCATTTCATTGCCAGAATTTAATTACAAAAAAAAAAAAATATTCTACTCTGAACCTTACCCACTGAGGAACCATTTGACTGTAGGAAGCTATCAAAGAAGTATGTACATTCTTCATAATTATAGATGTGAATCCAAAATAGGACAACAGGATTCTGAACACTTAGGGATAATAATAGGTATATATGGCATTAGGTTGACTTAGAAATAAGCCAAGCCATTTCCCAAATGATCCAGATAATGACTTGGTTCACTGCCAAACAAAGCCAAGCCAAATTTGATTCTGTCCCTCTCAACATGTTTGACAGTCATAAATTGTTATGTCTCCCAGATGCCTGGTTGTTAAGTGTCAGCTTCATTCATTCATTTGCATGTGGTTAGAAAATATCTCTCCTGTGGAGCTTACAGTGAGTTAAATAAGCAGAATGTACCTGTTAAAATGGAGGCAGAGGAGCTCAGGGTCTCAGATTGTATTACTGAGACCACATTCTGCATATAGGTTTTGCTTCAGGACCAGCTGTTTTGGGGATGAAATAATTTAATGTTCTTTTTTTAACTAATTGAGTTAGGATAGACTATCAGAATGAATAAGGAGATTTAAAGAAGCAGAAGCAATCTACAGCCACTTCTTCCCTTCATATTTGACAGTAATGTAAAGAAGCAGAAACAATCTAACCCCCCCCCCCCCCACCACCACCACCTTCATGTTTGACAGTATCTGAAAGGGAACTTAAAAGAGATTTCTTTTCCGTGATGTATGGATAAGTAATGATGGAGAAATGCTCAGCATTTGTAGGTGAGTCCACAATTGCCATGTGCCTGGCAACTCCAGCCTGACAATGTCAAGGGCAAATTAAATTTTGCAGGTGGGGATTGGAGAGATTTCATGCTTTTGATATCCTTGGTTGCCCATTCTTCCTGAGTCCAGAGAATATCTAAATAGAGACTTCCCAGTTTGTGGGAGCTGCCATTTTGGATCCAGGGATTCTGTGAGTTGGGAAGAATTAAAAATGAAATTCTGCTTCACCTTGGATTTTATTCTGAACCAGAGAGAAATCTGAAGAGCTGGAGTTATTGTCTCTTCCAGTTTGGCTCTTTAAGGTAATCGTTATTCTGAATCAAATGCTTGAAAAGAAGGAACATAAGTTTCTGACCATAACTTAAACAATCAAATGAGAGGTTATGGAAATGCTAATCTTACTTTATGCAAAACAAAGCTGAAATATAGGAGAATGCAGATAAGCAGTAATTTTTCCTGGCACAATGACAGACTGTTTTTTCCCTGAGTTTGACTCAAAATAAATGAAAAATGTTATCTTCACTAAAAAAAATTGTTTGCACAGATAAGTGTCCTAAAGAAGCACTTCAGCTGAGCCTCAGAATTTTGCAGAAACATTTGGAAAGATCTTTTCATTCCTGAAAACTTTAAAGCTGAATGCAGGAACTCACCAAGCAGCAAACAGAAAGCAACTACTTGCTGACAAGGGCCTTGTAGTGAATTTTAATATGTATTTTGTTATATTGCAAAAACATTCACGTATAATTAGCACTTGGGGCTCAAAGTAAGACAGAAATGTGCAAACCTGTAAAATTGCGGGGTTTGTAGAGATGTATTCAAAATAAACTTGAAATTGCATGCAGTTTAAATAAAACTCCTGAACACCTGCCTTTCGGAATCTTCCCCCTATTCATTTTTTTCCTCCATTCCTGAAATCCAAACGTCTGGCTTATGTCACAGTTAGTTTCCATCTCCCCGGATGGTGGTTGAATTCATTTCCAGCTACAAATACATTCATTGTGTGAACTTCTTACCACTGGGCCAGCTGAAGCTTAGGCATTTATCTAATAAAAGCAAGGTAATAGCTGAAATGGAAATGGCCCATTTTCACATCTGACTGAAAGACCTAGTGAATGTCCCTGGAGAGGTGCTTAAAATGGCTCCAAATGGCAGCTCCCTCTAGAAATCTCTTCACTTTCCCATTACTAACCCAATTTGACATTTAATTTAAAAATTATCAGACTCATCTCCCAGTTCGTCCCTATTTGGCATAATAAAGTTTTCAATTATCCAAATGCAGAAATATAGTGATTTGTTCACAGACAGAACACTAATTAAAAATGGAGGTAATGGCAGAGGTTTGTACATAAAATGCCTCTAAAGTTAACACAATACTGACTGTATTCAGTTGCATATAAGCAGCAATTCAGAGTTTGCATTTCAAAATAAATACGCTATGATCATATTATAAAGTATCAATTCGAACTAACAAATTATCCTGTAATCTTTTGATATCTTAATATGTAATTTGTTTTCAAGGTCCCATATAATATTTAATTTTCGGCCTACCAATCCTGCCCAAAGACTATAACCATTTCTGTATTGGGTAACTATAGAGCAATTTTCTCCAACACAGTGTGGCACTTGCTGGGAATTATCATTTTTAAATAAAAACAAACAAACGAGCTCAAAAGCTTTCATATGCAACACTGAAATTCATGTTTTGACAAGTTCAAGTAAATTCACATGAAATTTCATCCTTCTCAGATGAAATGCAATGAAATCCAGGCTCTTATTTCATAAACATCTTGTAAAAAATGGCAATATCATAAATTGTGAGATGGATGAAGATCCAACTGTTCAAGATTATTTCCTTATTTCCTGGCACCTGATAGAGCAGCTAACTCCAGGGGTGCGATTCTACCAGTTCACACCTATTCTCTAGAACAGGTTGTTAACATTCTAAGCAGTTTAGAGAACTGGTTGTTAGAATAAATTACTGGCCTAATCTTGTAAGGAAGGTAGGAAGGGAACATTCGGGTGTTGCTTACAGAAACTGCCTCTCCATTAACCCTTTTGACATTCTTGGCAGGACTAGACTTCCTGTCTCGGGAACTTCTCTGGAGTTTTTCCCCCCTCCTTTGCTGGTACCTTGCTTGTGTGGAGTGACCATTCAAAGTTCCAATGGCACTGAAAAAAGTGACTTATGACCATTTTTCACACTTACGACTGTTGCAGCATCCCCACAGTCATGAGAGGCCAGGCGAGGAAATGCATGCCTCAATGTGAGTGATGTTGAGTTGGCCACGCCCAGCCAGTCACATGATCACAAAGCCACACCTACCAACTCAGCCATGCCCACAGAACCGGTTGTTAAAAAATTTGAACCCCACCCCTGGCTAACTCCCAGCTTTGAACTAGTTTTATTCAACCAGTACAGATGCTCAGATCTGTACTACAAGTTAAAAAAAAAAATAGCAGAAGCAAAAACATGAACTTCATAAGTCATTCCTATGGCTGCTAAATGATTTAGAGTTCCTGCTCTTGAAGTAGTTGCCTGGTCTTGTAAGCCTGATCTTGAGATTTTTCCTCCCCATTCAGACCTTCAGACTCCCATCCCATTCAAGTGGTGATAATTCAAAGAGCAGTAATATCTACACACCAATATTTCAGACAGGAAAATAGGGACATCTTTAGAAAGCACTTAAGCCACTGTAGATACCAGCTTCTAACCAATTTTGGTTTTTCTTGAAAAAGATAAGCAGGATCTAATCTAATTACAACTTAAAAATGAGGCAACTAAGAATCCCAAATTATAAATTGGTCTAGGAAGGTGGGAGGATGGGGACAGAATTTATATTTTGGCCAAGAAAACAATATGGATATAGCATTGTAGTCATGAGGAATTTGAACATACAGTATTAACAATGAACCCTTTCACAAATTATCCTCCAATATTGAAGCTGTTTGCTTTATAATGTGCTTTACCTATGTGTTCTGGAATAGCCTGTCTTTCAATTTAAAACCCAGAAAATGGCTTTAAGAAAAGTAAACAAATGTAAGGCTACTAGATCTGGCCTTTAAATTACAAGTATAAACCAAATAGAAGCAGATCACCAGCAGATCAGAAGCAGATTCTGTATTGCTGTGGCTTTCTGTCTAGTGATAGTTTGTATTTTTTATAGTCTCTTTCTAGTAAACAAAACTGTATAAAAAAGATACTAAAAAGTACCAAAATATCCATCCACTATTTTTCTAGTTGGGGGAGACAAAAGATAAAAGGAAAAACAAAAGTCCTACAAAAGTTGCTGCTTAATCAACACATGTGTGCAAAAAAAAGTTGAATGACACGTTTAGGATTAAAGACACAATCTTTTAAACATTTGCATGGAATTAAGTCACATTAAACCATGGGACTTTCATTTAAATAATGTTAATATTAGGCTATCAACCCATCTGGTTTGACATAAATATTGTTGGATTTGTTTCTACTATGTCAGCCCATGTTCAATGGGCAAATACATAAAGTATAAAAGTCTACAGATACAAAATGTAAACAGTGCAAGGTTCATAAATACAAAATTTGAAAACCATATAGTGTAGTTTATAAGCTTTTAGCTATTTTCTTACTATCATATCTAGATATATTGGTACATGTGTATCCATTCGTAGATACATAGCAAAGTAAGACATTGTAACTTGGATTGTTTGTTCAATACAAGGATTTCAAGAGCTGTAGTAGTTAAAATGCAGTATTACAGACTAATTCTGTTGACTACCAGGAGTTCGATCCTGGTTAATTCAGCCTTCCATTTCTTCTGACCCCTGTAAAATGAGGAGCCAGATTGTTGGGAACAATATGCTGGTTCTGAAAACTATTTAGAGAACACTATAAAGCACTATGAAGTAGTATATGTCTAAGCACTTGTACAGTATATTTCAGTAAACTAAAAAGAATTAAATGTTTCAATGTAAACTATCATAGGGTTCAAAACTGGTTTGGAAAATAGTGATCAAGAATATGGGAAAAAAGAACGAAGAAAAATGTTTGCGAACATTCTTCAGTATCTTCAATAAATATGTATATCATGTAATCATCTCATAAACTTCATAGTACATTAGAACTAATGAGATAGGAGCAGCTTCCAAAGAATAATCAAAACTCACCTTTCATTTTAAGCTGCATAACTTGAAATCTTTCTCAAAACTTCCTGATCTTGTTTCTGAAAGACATCCCAGTGTTTGACTGGTAATGTCACATGAACCACAGAATCCATTAGAAGCATGGACCCAGCCTATGAGTGGAAAGGGTTTGGGGTCAATGCCACACTTTTATCAGATGTGGTGATTCTTTGTGGATTTTGTTATATTGATCTTTTGATTTCCTATCTAAAGAAGCTCGAATTAATGGTATATCCTCTAAAGATTGTTCCATGTTTCAGTGTGATTCTCTCATAGATCACTTGATCGAACAGCACTATGAGCTAATGTAGGTGATGTGGTGAATGAGATTTTTTTGCATTAAAGCACATTAATATAATTAGTGAAAAAATATTTCCCTAAAAATGAAACAAATACTTGCAGAGGTATTCTATACATTTATTAGTGGACAATACAATTTTATGCATACCTACTTGGAATTAAATGACAGTTTAAGTTAAATGACTACTGAGTTAAATGACATTCATTTCCAGGTACTTTATCTCTATTTACTATATCAAGCAAATCAGGAATACAGCCTAAATTTCAGGTTATATTTTTAGTGTCCTTTTTACATCACTGGTATTGCATCTCAGATGTGCAACAATGTCAGGATAAGGGATGGAGCAGAATTTCATTGATATGTGCAGTTGTGAGGGCACTGAGATATATTTAAGGTGTTGGTTTCTGAAGAAAAGTGTTAAACATTGGCTAATAGCCAATAACCATTATGTTTCTCCTTTTCTTTAGTTAACTATGATATAGCAGATCTTTAATTTATCCTTGGAAATAGCCCAAATAACGAATGACATATATTACTCCTAAAGTTACTTACCAGGGAGATCCTGGGACAGGAGTAGATGCAACAGGCTTGTTGCCATTTGAAGTGTTTTCATCATCTGTGAGTAGTTTTAAAGAATGAGTCTTCAGAAAAAAGAAACAGATTAATCAGCAAAAGACGTTGTTATGCTATGTGTTTTATTTACATTCTAACAAGCTTTTTTTTTTAATTTCACAGATTACAGCTTTCCTCAAAGAGGCCAAGATAGTGCACATAATGTTATTCTGTAGAACTAGTTCACAGTTAATTTTATATCTCATAACAGCTAAGGATAATGGGAATTGGATTCCATCAATACATGGAAGGTTTTACATTGGCCATTCCTGAATAACCAGAAGAGAGACGAGTTTGAATGAATACAGAGATAACTGTTCTTGCTACTTAACTCCCATAACAGTAACTTTTTAAAGATACAACATTATGAATAAATGCTGTCAAATTTGTAGAAGATATATATGTATATTGGACATTAACACAATTGAGAAGGTTCAGAGGTATTTCTCGAGAAAAGTACTCCACTCCTCCACTCACAATAGCCTCCAGGTTCAAAATTTTAGGCCTGGACATTCTGGAACTGCACCACCTGCAGTCCGATCTAAGTTCACAAAATTGTTCACAAAATTGCCTGCTATAACATCTTGCCTGTCAACAACTTCTTCAGCTTCAATCAAAATAATACACAGGCAAACAACTGATGCAAACTCAAGGTAAACCGCTCCAAACTTGATTGCAGAAAATACGACTTCAAGCAACAGAGTGGTCAATGCCTGGAATGCCCTACCCGACTCTGTTGTTACAGCCTCAGTCCCTCATAGCTTCAACCTCAAACTGTCTACCATGGACCTCACCCCATTCTTAAGAGGTCCTTAAAGGGGACATGCATAAGTGTACCAGTGTGCCTACTGTCCCTGTCTTACTGTCCCCATTTATCTGTAAATGTATTTACTTCCTCTGTTCTTGTTTATGTTCATACTTATACTTGTTATCTTGTACATGTTTGACAAACAAATAAATAAAAAATAAAATAAATATAGACACTGGAACTGACATCCCCCTAAACTCTGCTGAAGATGTTACCTGGCTGGGTAATGAAACATTCGGAAAACGGCTCACAAGCTTGGAAAATGAACCCTTGAAGCTTGTGGGTTGGTTTCCAAATGTTTCATTACCCAGCTAGGTAGCATCTTCAGCAGAATTTAGGGCATGTCAGTGTTCCTCTTCATTGAAGCCTGGCACTCCACAGGCAATTTCATCAACAGACATATTGACTTACAACCAATCTACGAACCCTTCAGAATCCAAATCAACCACACAGCCAACCATAGACAGCACCAATCCATGCAACCCACATACCAGCAATTAATTTCCCAGTGACCTTGAGCTGATATAATCTCCTTTTCACAAGATCCATCACAAGACTCACAGCTGACCCATCACAAGACCCTCACTTGACATACCCACACCTGAAGCCCTTATAAACAGAAGAACACTGACATCCCCTAAACTCTGCTGGAGAGGTTACCTAACCTGGCAATGAAATGTTTGGAAAGCAACCCACAAGCTTGGAGAACAAACTTTCATCCTTATCCTATACCCGAGCTACAGATATTTGCCACAATTGCATATTGTGTGTGTGTGTGTGTGTCTATGTCTCTGTGTGTATGACTCAGTTTTGTGGAGCTTATCAATTAACACAGCTTTAACAATTTTCATTTTGCTTATTATCTTAATAAAGATAGATACAGATTCTAGGGAACTCTTAATCCAAACATTCTCAATGGATTTTATTTTTCCAATGAACCCTTCTCATCCGCCAGTTCACAGTCCTCCATTTTAAGATTTCTCTGGCTGGGCCCACACTCCTGGAAGTGAGGAGATGGAAGATGAAGCAAAGCAGGAAGATAGAGAAACAAACTTTTGAATATGCCAACTTGGGGATCTATCTGTGCTGCAGGATAAATCTATGAAGAAAATCCATTTCTTTCTCAATTCAGAATTAAACAATAAGAAACTAACCTTCTCATTTTCATTTTCTGCTGGCTTGTTCTTCATTTCAGTATGTAAAATTAGGGTTGGTGGGCAGGATGTCCTGTCTGGTTCTTTCCTTTTATCTGCAATTACAGAACAAATAAGATCCAGAAAGAACCTTCTATCTTCTATTTTTCATTTAGAGGATCTCTAAAGCTGAGCCTTTTTTAAAAAAAAAACAAACAGAAATTTTCATTTAGAAAGATACATTATTTTTCCAAAATCAGTACACGTACTATAATTCAAAACTACATTTTCAGTACCTTCAAATTTGAATTATGCCATGTATGTTGATAAAAAGAGAATGGAAAATTTCAATTTAAACCAGTGTTTTCAAACTTGGCGACTTTAAGGCATGTTTTAAAATGTTGTTTCTTTGATGTCTTGACATAAAACTTTTACTGAATGAAAACAACCAATTTTTGTCAAAGAATCTATAAAATCATTTGAGTATTTATTTTTTCTGTTTCCCTCCTCCCCTACACACACACACACACTCACATACACATTCACACTCAGTATATTAAAAACTCTGTTCTCTCTTCTTTGCCAACAGGTTTCTGGAGAGATTCTGATTTCATAGAAATAATGGCTGAGGGCTCTGTTGTCTGACTGATGTGTCAGCTGTGTACACAGCAATGAAATCCCATTCATAATTTTGAAAATGCAAATGCAAATAAAAAGATACAAGTAACAGAGCCTTAGGCTAGTTAATCTCATTTTAACTCCACAAACAGACCCATTCTGGGACCAGATAATTGACAGAAAGTTGGCAGGCAGACACTTTTGCAAAACGGAGGGCATTTCCCCCAATGTTCAGAAAATAGACTTGAATTTCTTCCTTATCTTTCTAAACATAAATAAACCCTAAGAAAACCAAAGGACACATCCATGTCAAGAGATTTAATCAGACTGATTTTAAAACCACCCATTTTACATAACCCCTTGCAGCCAATGTGACATTAATCCACCAGGAAGAGATAGCATGTGAATTTTAAAAAGCTTAACTTTGTATCCAGTTTTAAAACTTATCTAAATCATTTATTGCATAGCAAATAGATAAATAATGGGAAGGCGATGTTGTACAAAATGTGGATGTTCATAATTTGTACTTCTGATTTCATCTAACCAGCATTAGCTTATAAGGTTTTCCAAAATCACCTGACTTCAAGAAAATCAAAGGGTAGTTCCATAGTCATCAATGAAAGGCTGTGTGATGACTGTCCTGGACATTTTCCCAGTGACCTCTCCAGAAGCTAGTTTGGAGGAGGATGAACTGGTCATGGGCATGTCAGGAGGGGAGGCAACCAAGAGCTACAAGCCAGGAGTAGAAGAAATGAGCACAGGGGAGCAACTGGAAGACCAGCTGGCTAAGTTTGAGACTAGAGAGGCACAGCTGAAGCTGGGAAGCCCAGAAGTTTTGGATGGACAGGGCACACAGCTGCAGCTGATCATTGGAGAACAATTGTCTCCTCCTCAAGTTCCAAGAGCACATAGGGCTGAGAGGAGGCAAGCACAACAAAAACATAAGCCTGGCTACTTGCAAGGAGGCAGCTTCACTCCTCTTGATAGGATATATCAGGAAGCAGTTATTTAGCTAAGTAAGGGGAGTGAAACAATGCTGGGAGCAATGTTTCTGTTTCCTTGCTGGGTATTCTTCAGCTGTCGTGATTCTTGCCTTGAACTTTGGATCATGCCTTTGAACTCTGGACTTGCCTTGTGGATTTGCCTTTGTCGTGGGATCTTGCCTTGTCTTTGTGCTGTGGACTAGTGCTGGCTTTTTTTGAGTAGCCTGTTGAACTCAGTGGAGGTTGGGCTGACATTGACAAGGGGAATTTCTGGGGAATACTAATTCAGGCTTGAAAGCTTTAATAAAGACTTTTAACACGTGTGTGTGTGTGTGTGTGTGTGTGTGTGTGTGTGTGTGAGAGAGAGAGAGAGAGAGAGAGAGCGCACAGGCTGTTTTCCACTCTGGTGTAAGTTACTATGAGTATCTCACCCTTGTAAGTTATTCATACTGCAGTAATAGGTAAATCAATGCATGGGAAGGCACTGAGAGATATTGCATTTGTTTTCTCTTTTCCCTCTCTTCACACAGTTTCACAGTGTTCAAATGGTATTTAGAGCAATGGGTTCCTTCACTGATACATTTAATGCAAGTTTCAACAACATCATGCATGTCAATGTGCATATAGTTTCTATGACTCTAAGCATGAAGACACACACACACAAAAGCTATGTGCGCGAGGATGCCATCATGCAAAGTTTAGCCACATGCACCTGTATTGCAATCTGGCACATAAATACATAAGGGGAATAATATGCATTATAATGTTACAACACTTGGAAGCCTATGGCTCTACTTGGATGAAGCTCACAAGAATGACTTTTTATTTAAACAAATGTCTGAAATCCCATGAGATTTTGATGTTCATGCCTGAAAGGCCACAAGAATTTGAGACCTACGAGAGATATGGTGAACCCATGAGAGTCACTGTTTATTTTCTATGGTATTGAAACTTTATTTGTTGGAAACAGAATTCAGGAGCACAGAGGAGACTTATGTACATAACAACGATCTAACATGGGTTGTTAGATCAAGCACAAAACTACTATATTGATTTCCTCCTGAATTATGAACATCTGGAGAGGTTTGTCCTTCCCTTGAAGGAATAGGAAAAAATGCTAAACCTATTCGGTGCTAATTCTAAACCTAGGAGTTTTGTCTGTGTTTGCAATGGCAGGAAACTTGTTCACTTCTGTTTGGAAGTGGTTTCAGAAGCAGCAAATGGAGACCCAAAAGCATACCTTCATATTAAGCCATCCTTTGATGAGACAAGAAAATTGTGAAATAGTCCAACCTATTTTGAACAATGAATTATGTGAATTTACAACACTTGCGATGTAGGTCTTCAAAAAAGATAATAAACAAACAGATCACTTCTGTTTAATTACATACCCTCGACATTTTCATCTGCAGGTTGGTTAAAGTCCCTGACATTTATCTTATCAAAAATTGCAGGAGCAACCAATGTGTTGTTTAGAAAATACAGTGTCTGACCGATGAACAATTTTGAATAATAGGTTCTTAATATGTCTGCTGGAAAGTGAATCTGGGAAACAATGGAAATGCTAGAGTTGTTTTGATTTGTAGGAAATATTCCTTTAACAATCACTGATTTTGCAACAGTTATAGAAATGTGCAAAGTAACCTGCATGCCCAGGACTTTTGTGCAAACATAATTGGCTTTGATGTTTTTCCTGTTCTAGCAAAGCTAAACCTATTCAATTACTCTCCAAGGGCTTAAGCAGAAGAACATTTTGACATCCCTAACTATTCTTCATTTTGTGATCTTCCACTAACTCTCATGATTTTGTCATCAAATAAACTCTTGCTTGAAAGCTGCTCAAAACACTAGGCAATCAAAATTCATTTGAGGTTATGAAGTCTTGTTTTATTTAATATAAACAGTGCAAAAACAGAGGACGGGTTTGTAAAAGCAAAGTACATTACTAGGATAAAACTGACTGAAAAATATATCCATTTGTATAAATCCACTCTATTCATGTTTATTCGGAGGAAAATTTTAGCAATTGCAGTAGGATTTATTGCCATTATTAATTTCTTAGGACAGGAAAATGTATGTTGTTGTTCTTTTAAAGATAACAACCATAAATTTAGGGCTGAAATAAATCTAAGGTATTGTCACAATCACATAATTTATATATAAGCTAAGGAACTGAATCTAATCTGGGTTGGTCACCAGGAAAAGAGTTCAGTCTTCTGACCTTTCAGACTCGTGGTGGATCCCATCATTGGAGAGCTTCTCTTTAGCAGAATGTTCTGGTCCTGGTGACAAACCCAGGTTGGATCTTGTATTATTATCCTGGGACACATATTGTTTACATCCTAAGATTTATGATTGTATATTATGCTTTATGATCAATGACTTGTCGCTTTGTTGTTCATATGTACACTGAGAGATAAGACCAGCAGTGGGATCCTACCTGTTCCACTACTGGTTTGGTGTTTAGGTCCGCATATGCGCACACCTAACACACATGCATAGCTTTTCCCACACCAGCTGAGTCTGCAGCAGCACCAGTCAGCTGAGAGGATAAAAAAGAGAAAAGCGCAGGGGCAGGTGGGAAGGCCGATCCTGCGCTTTTCTTTTCTTTCTCCTCTCAGCTGATTGTCGGAGGCTTTTTCTTCCTCCACTCAGCTGATAGTGGGAGGCTTTTTTTACTATCAGTTTATCTGAACCAATCTGAAATGGCAGCATACCACCACTGCTGGAGACAAATTCCTTCTGTGTCCAATCACGCAGCCAATAAACCTAGTCAGTTCTGTTCTGTTCTGTTCTGTTCTGTTCTGTTCTGTTCTGCTCTGCTCTGTTCTGCTCTGCTCTGCTCTGCTCTGCTCTATTCTATTCTCAGTTATGCTGATGAAGTATATATGGGGCAGCAGCAATTTGACCTAAGAGATTCTAAGAATTTTAAATCTCCTACCCTAACTTAAAATTTTCTGGAACCTGCAAGGTATGTAAAAGTGTTGTCTAAAGTTTAGGTTTACAAAGGAACCATCATATTCTGACCCAAGGACTCCAAACTCCAAAAAACCAGTATGCCATTGGTAGCATTCTTAGCAGGAATCCATGAAATGACAATGAAGATAAAGCATCACTAGATTTCTTGGAGTAAGATAGAATGGTTCATTTATTGATAAATTATTGCTGAAGAATATTGCCACTCTATGAGTGCTGTCCAAAATCCTGTCCGGTCTATTCATCTTTGGAAGTTGGATTTGTTTGTTGTTATGCATTGCAGATACTTGGTTGGTTGTCTAGAGGAGTATGTATAACAGTCAACTTCTAAAGATTAATAACCAGGTTGAGCCTAACTCATGGTGGGGCTGATACTTGCAAATATATAGGGACAGTGAAAGTTCTCCATATGATGAAACATTTCATTAAAATCAACATAATATGGAAAGCAGTCAACAAAATATTGTTTTGTTAGGGATATGTACATGGCAAGAGAGAGCCAGCTTGATGTAGTGGTTAAAGCCTCAGGCTATAAACAAGGGGAATGAGTTCTGGTACTGCTTTACGCACAAAATCAGCTAAGTAAACTCTGGCTAGTCACTTTCTCCCAGCCCAAGGAAGGATAGAATGGCAAACCACTTCTAAAAAGCCTTGCCAAGAAATTGGAAGGACTGTTCAGGCAGTTTCTGTGAATTGGATATGACTCAATGGAAGAAAAATATATATGACAGTTTCAGGCTTTATAAACACACACAGAGGGAAATGAGGAAATAGAGTGGTATGTGAATGTCATACTAATAGATTTCTGTTGCAGATTTCATAATAACTAATTTGTTCCTATGAATGTGATCCAGGAAGATAGCTTAAAATCCATTGATAATCATTGGTTGTTTGGGGACAAGTGGGGTGCGGTGGCTATATTCTCTCTCACACACATGAACACACAGTAGATAGAACTGTAATATCGATAATTTTTGATCCTTAGAAATGAGGTGGAAAAGAAAGAGTAGGCCATTTCTAGGGTTCTTGTGCAAATCTTCAAAAACTATAAAACTAATAAAGACAATAAAATGTATGACAAAGTGGAATCCCTTGCAAGCAAGAAAAATACTGTTAAGATATGAAGGGAAATGCTGAATTAAAAGAATCCTCTAACTTTGGTTAGAGAATAAGAAGAGCCTTTAAGTGATTTATTATAATGAAATTCAGGAGTGAATATAAAACATACTTCCTAATGAATAATGATAATTTCAGCCAATATAGTACAAAAAAGTCATTTCAATATTTTTTTTAGATGAAACATAACAACGGAGTACTATAAATTATTTCCATTAAAAGGTATAATACAATCAAAATATCCTAAATCACAGTAATTAAAATATTGGCAACAATCATTCTTATGCAGTAACCGATGAGTAATCCAGTTAAATGTTCATTCTTATTATGTCAATACAGGCTTAGGAACATATTTGTATCTTAATTGTCATATTTTTGCAAATGTATTCAAAAGCAGCTATTTTTTTTTCCAGTCAGGAAGCAGACTTGGAGCATTTTAGTTATTCATAAATATTGATTTGTGGGCCCTTAAAGCATGAAATGTCCCAGGTGACAGGAAGAACCAAACTAATAAAAAATGAATGGTGGTTGATTGAAAAGCTTCTTTCCTCTTAAAAAAGAAAGCTTCATAACCCAGCATTTTTCCCTCCAGTTGTTGCTGATAAAAGAACAAGTTGTGATTAATGGTACAATTCAGGGGCAATCATGGATGCAAGAGACAATGATATACAGATTACAAACAATAAATCAATAAATCCCTTTTGGGAAAAAGACGTCACATACAATGAATCCAGGGTGCCTGTGTTTCTATTACTGAATTTTGCACAATAACCCAATGCTACTGAAATGCATGATTCACCTTCAGCCCAAGCTATTGATCTTTATTTTGCCAAAAATCTAGTGGTATCTCCTTTACTCATTCTGCTTTGGTTCCGATTAAAAGACCCAGAAGGTTCTCATAAAATAAAGCATATGGAGAGGGGAATAATGATGTACTCCAAGTTCTAGTAAAGAGTTTGCTTCAAAATTGTTCCCATTCCCATTGCAGGTTGCGTACAAAAATTGCACACTGAATTTGAATAGTTTTGTTCTTGTGGATATAATTCTTCTAGAACTAAATAGAGACTATAGCTTGTGAAAAGCACCTATTTGTATGCAAAAGGCTGAGATTTAACCTCTGGTATCTCTAGATAGTGGGCTTCAAAAATCTCCAATCCAGTGGTGAGATTCAAAATTTTTACTACTGGTTCTGTGGGCATGACATGACTTGGTGGACGTGGCAGGCAAAGTGTACTGCAAAATCCCCATTCCCTGCCCACTCCAGGGGATGACACTGCAAAATCTCCATTCCCACCCGACTCCAGGGGAAAGATATTCCAAAGTCCCTTTCCCTCCCCACCCCACTAACCTGCTTTCCAGTTCCATTCTCCTGTGCAGGGCAACGAAAGAAGACCCAGCTGATCAGCTGGGACTCAGGAGGCAGAGAATAGATGGGGGTGGGGCCAGTCAGAGGTGTTATTTGCCGGTTCTCCGAACTACTCAAAATTTCCACTACCGGTTCTCCAGAACTGGTCGGAACCTGCTGAATATCTCTGCTCCAATCTGAAATCCTGTTGTCAATATGGGTCAATAGTACTAAGCTGTGTGGACAATTTTTAGTAAATGGTGAACTTGTGTTTTTTCCTTCTTTATGCAAGCTGATTTTAAGTGAAATTAAAGTCAGTTAAAATATAAATATTCCCCATGTTCTTAATAATTTTCCACTTCTATGAAATATTGCTGCTTGGGATATAACTCATAGAGATTCTAGGTGTTATCCTAAGCTCTGAGTGTGAAGATTGTGCATTCCAAGTATGTACAATATGTGTGTGCTGCTCTCTAAATGCGCATGGAGTAATGTGAATTTATTGATGCTTATACCTACTGTCACCTTATTTTCTTATTGATTCCCCCACTCGCCCATTACCTGCTATCCATCATGCCAAGTTAGGAAAAAGATGAAAAAGTGCTAAGGGGAGAGTTGGTAAGAATATATATATATATTTTTAAAAAACAAACAAACTACCATGGCTATCTACTGGAGTGGTTTTGCAAGGTCTGTCACAATGGATTTCATCACAGTATAGATGACAGCTTTGAGTAGCACTTGGTATTTATCCCTCTCCATCCAACAATCTGCACCTGGACACACATATAAACTCTCAGAATGATGTATCTAAAAAAGGAATATGCTTCCAAAACGGGTTACACTTGCTAAATAGAATAGTTTTTGAACAAGAGCTAAACTGAGGAACTTTTTAAAAATGCTTCATTGGGGGACATTTATATGAAATAGAAAACCAGGCAAAAAAGTTTTGTTTTTTATTAACTACCATGCCATTAGCTGAAGTTGTATAGTATATCTTTCCCCTTTTAGGAAAACAGGCAAGTGTTTAATTGTTTTTTAATGGACATTTTAAAAAACTCAGCAATTGATGGGAATTCTTCCCATCTAACATAGGTAGTAAAGTAGATTGCATTTCTGTCAGTCTATTTCCCTAACAGGACAAGAAAACACAGGTCAGTTCAAAAAAGGAATGACAACAATTAATATAATTGAGAACATCTGTAATGTATGGCAACAGACATAGGAATAACTATAGGAAGGGATCAGATAATTAGCAATCCCATTTTATTTAATTGTCCAGTTAGGGAGAATTAAATGAGCTTCTAATGGATTCAATTATTTTATTACAGTAACCAGATCATACCTGTAGAAAAACAGTCATACCAACTGATACACATTTAGTTTTGAGAGTTAATTTTTCTTTTTATTTATTTAAAACATTTATATAACCCCCCAGAGTCACACTGAGTTGGATAACCATACAAATGTTTTGAATAAATATACCATATTTTTCACTCCATAAGAGACACTCCCCGCTCTCCCAAAGTGGGTGGAAATGTCTGTGTGCCTTAGGGAGCGAATATGGTGAATAGCAGCCAGGCCAGGGCGCTGAGGTCCTTTTACAGTTCTGAACCCTGCCTCTTCTGTCTTGTCATTGCCTGCTTCTTCTGTCTCTTTTCCACAGGCAGAGCGGGCACATGAGATGACACCTAACTGTGGTCCTCTCAAGCTCCGGTTCAGACAGCTTCTGTATATACAGTTAATCCTCAACTCATGACCATTCATTTAGCAACCCAGGATCTCTCACAACCCCTGAGGCACCCCATGCTCCATACATAATGACTGTAGTGGGGGAGGACCAGGATTGCATGAGTGCCTTGTTTAACAACAGCAAAAACTTTAATGACTGGAATTCTGGGTTCAGTTGTGGTTATAAGTCGAGGAGTACCTGTATTAGGGAAGCTTCTTTGGATTTACCAAGGGGGGCACTTCCCAGACACCAATCTATTCTGTCTAGGTTTCAGGCATACACATCCAGACACAGTTGCTATGGAATCAAGGAGATAACAGTAGACAGGATTGTAAATCAGGATCTGCACAAAAGGGTCTTGCCTGAATAAATCTGTTTGAAGTCTACGCTGCCATAGAATGGTCCAAGATGTCAGAGCACCAAGTTGGATTGCCTGCCAATTCAATACTCAAGGATTTATAAGTAAACAAAGGAACAAGAATCACAAACTGGGTTTCAAATGGTTCTTTCCAACAAAGATTGAACACACAGCAGCTACATAAATCTTCCTGAACACAGCTTGCTGCATTTATTGTGGCCCTGCCATTTGCCTAGTGAGAAGCCTCATTGACTGCCATTGTTCTGCTTGCAGCTGCCTGTACTGTGTCAAAGTCTGATGCTGATGACCCTCATTGACTGACAACTCCAGCTGATGAGAAGATGCCTCTGATTGCTTGGCCTTCTTTGATGAATCATGGCTTGAAGATTCCAGAGGCTGACTATCCACTGACTGAGCTGGAGCAACATTGTCAGAACCAGAGTTTGAATCCAAATCCTGGTCCCTGACACACATCCATGAGAGAACTGAGTAAAGGCCCTTTTTTCTAACTGGAAGATCTTGTGGAAATGTCCATTTCCTGTACCTATCATCTGGAAAGCAGTACTGGTCCATCACATCTCCAAGACTCAAAATTCAGAATATTCCAATACTACTTCCCAAGACAGGAAATGAACGAGAAATGGACAGACCCATTGGGAATAGTTTGGCCCAATCCAAGCTAGATGTGTTGCATTGCTGAATCCAAGAAAGGCATTCTCCTCAGAAATAATTCTATAATTATTGCTGTGAGAAACAGACCTAAGAAAATCTCAACTTGATGTGCTGATATGTTGATATTCCTCTTTCCTGCTGATTTTTGGACTCCATCCTTTCCTTTCTACTCATTCCTCCTTGTCTCTATCCAGATACTCAGTCTGTAAAAGCTAATCAGGAAGCTCTGGGTGTGATTATATTGGCTGGACAAAAGTCTGGAATGCAAGGGCTCTGTAGATAGCTCTACTAAAGGATTAGCAGCGATGGATAGAAAAACAGTCATAGTGGAACATACAATTGTTGTATATTATGTGAGATGCTATCAAAGCAGCCCCAAATGCATCTATGGTTCAATTTCTTCCTGATGATATCACCTTTGAGTCTGAATTACTAATCATGAAATTCCAAACTTTAAATATCATAAATCCCTCTCAAAAGTGCTGCTTGTAATATTGGATTAAACCAAAAACTCCAAGTAGCACCTCTCCCCACAGAAAAATCCTTTATTCTACAATGATCTAGGAAATCACAAAAAAATGTGTTTCTCAGGTTCTACAAAATGTACCCAAACATCAAAAGGTACAGCAAAAGGAAATAAAGTATATTTCATTCTTATAAACTGATCATAATTTCCAGAATGGAATTCTAATTAACAATTAAACTCAATCTGAAACAATTTGAACCATACACGTAAAAATGTCAACGCCTTATCTCTAAAGCATGCATTTCTACCACATTAACCCACATGCTAACAATATTGTGGTCACAGTTTCTCTAGCAAAATATTTTGTTTGTCAACTTGCAAAAGTCTGCAGTAAACTTAAACTGGCACAGGATTAGGCAAGGTATCTACTAACAAGGTGCAGCTGCGTAATATACAAACAGATTCAGATGTCCCTATTGTTTAAGTCTAAAAGGGCAGGCTCTTTTACATTCCCAATGCATTATTTCAGTTGATATGCTGAAAGTCTTGTTTGAAACTGGTGCAGCTTTTTAACAAAGCAAGAGGTGGAGAGTATATTAAGATGCATAAGAAATTGAATGTGGTAGATTCCAATCTAAACTGAAAGGAAGGAGGAGCAACAGACAGCATCTGAAAGAACTGAAATTCAGACTCTACTAAATCCAATCATTAATTAATCTTACCCAATGTTGAGTTATTGTGCACTTCCAAACTCAGCATCATAGTTAAAACAATTAATGATGTGGAAACGAGTGTAACTTTGACTTTGGGTTTTACAGATTAGACTGATAGATCTCTATAGAAATGATTTGTTCATACTATTACGGAAAAGCAAAAAAGCTATGATTTGATATTAATGCCTTATTTTACTGTAACAGAGAGAGTAGGAAGTCAATGTTTCTTTTTCTTTCCCACCCTATCTTTCTTCACTTCACTTCCCCCCCTCCCCCCATCTTCTATTTACTTTTGTATTTTATAATACTCTATAACCTAATTTTAAAAAAATAAAGAGTTAAAACAATTGCAATGAGTGAAAATATACTAAAGTGTGTACTGCAAAATATGAGTGTAAACTGATGGATTAGCCCTGGAATTAGGAGAGGCCCATCCTGGTGAGAGTGGAAACATCCCAGGAAATTATGACACAGAGATATGCATGTGGTGCTGTGTGCCTGGCAGAGCAGAAAGTGACAAACAAATAAATGTTTAAGGTGGTCTGTCCACCTGATGTTCCATATAAGGTAAAGAATGTATGTTTAACCAATGAGATGGATTCATGCTATTTCTTTGTCTTCTTGCTTTGAACTGTATAAAAGTAAATGGAAAACACTGCTCTTGGTCTTGGTTCCTTTGAGGCCGGAACCCATCTATCTATCTATCTATCTATCTATCTATCTATCTATCTATCTATCTATCTATCTATTAAATTTAATTTATATTACCACCTATTTACCCATGGTGACTCGAGGTGGCTTACATAATGTAAAACCATATTTAAAACAAAAAATAAAAAAACAATAAAATCTAACAAAAAGAATCAAATAAATTAATAAAATACAATAGAACAAGATTTGGGAAAAAATAAAAATAAATAAAAAATCACTCTCCAACTCCCACCCACTGTCCCGACGACAGCAGATCACACTAGCCATTTGATGGGAGTATTCAATAAAAACACGCTAAAAGCTATTCCTCTTGTCTGATCATGCTTTACTGAATTTACCCAGTTTTGTAACTGATACACTGAAGCATAAATTAAGTGTACAGGTAGGCTTTGTTGTGCATCTAGTGCTTCAGCACTAGACTAAGACCCATTTTGGGGGACAACAAACTGGAATAAAACAAGCTAATCTATTCATCTATACACCATAAATACCTGTGAATAGAGAACTGCCTTACAAAGTGTTTGTAGTGATATTAGCAGTTTTATGCATTCATAAATTTATGAGGAACTAGAATATGGGAAATACTGAAATTAAGTTACAAATATTTAACTAAGAGTTACAATTTCTTGGAATTAGCATTATTTACTAGGAGGAAAATAAAAGAAGTAAGGCTATTCGTTTGATATTTCACTAAGCTTGTTGACCTTGAATGTGAGTTTGAACAATGCCTTTGTCTTATTTCCTTCAACTATCAATTTGATCTAAACAATGTTATATAATCAACATGTTCATAAGAGACACTGAAAACCAATTTAGAGAGCTATGTTGGGCAAACCCATAATTTAGTGTAGTATAATGCACAACAAAGCCTACCTGTACACTTAATTTATGCTTCAGTGTATCAGTTACAAAACTGGGTAAATTCAGTAAAGCATGATCAGACTTACATAAATGTGTCCTATGAACATACTCAAGACATTGCTACCAGCTTTTATATTAGGTGATATTGGTTTTATATTAGGTGATATTGGCTTTTTTCCCAGGTTTGACCAAAATGCACCAAAACAAGTGCATTGAGCCTCTTAAGCTGTCCTAAATTTTTCTACATGAGACAAAATATTTTAGCTTACACAAGTGTTTTGTTAGTATCTACTGAAATCTTTGATTGCTGACAGTTGAAAAGCCAAGCTATGATCTTCCATTGAAATAAAATAGTCCATCTGAATTTAAGATAATTACATCCTCTCTTGAATGAATGACTGAATTCTTTATTGGCCAAGTGTGATTAGACACACAAGGAATTTGTCTTGGTGCATATGCTCTCGGGGTGCATAAAAAGAAAAGATACATTCATCAAGAATCATAAGGTACAACAATTAACGATAGTCATAGGGTACAAATAAGCAATCAAATCATACTAGGAAACAGTCAATATAAATGGTAAGGATACAAGCAACAAAGTTACAGTCATACAGTCACAAGTGGCTGGGGATGGGTGATAGGAATGATGACTGATAGTAATAGTAATGCAGACTTAGTAAATAGTTGGACAGTGTTGAGGGAATTATTTGTTTAGCAGAGTGATGGCATTTGGGAAAAAATTGTTCTGCGTCTAGTTGTTCTGGTGAGCAGTGCTCTGTATGCAATTAAGGCAAACTAGTTTAAACGTTTGCAACATTCAGACAACTGCAAAAAAATAACAGGTGCTGTCTAGGAAACATGAATCAATTCAATTTTATATTGGAATCTGGCAAATTGAACATTTGAAGAATCACTAATTTTCACCCACCAGACTGCTACCTCCACATCTTGGGCCAGAGGAGGAAAAAAAGCTAAAATTATAGAAAAGGTAGTAAAGAGTTAAGATAATTCAGAGGAGCGGGGGAACCAATTTCAGTTTGTGTGTCTAAATGGCAGCTGGCTAGTTATAAAAGGTGAGCTGAAGACCAGAAAGACAAAAAAGGGATATGATAATATGATGACAGGTAAAAGGGAATTATGAGGAATCAAATAATTGCTCAGTCATCACAGAAACCATATAGATACAAATATATTCATTCCTGTACTGTGAAAACACATTTTAGTGCAGATGTGGCTTCTATCATACATCTGTTCTAATAAACAGAGGTATTCCTTTCCAGCTGACATTGTAAGAATGGAGAGTTTTAAAATGTTACTGCTCCGGTCTTATTTATTAAAAAAAGAAAAAAAATTCACTTCTTTGATTCCAAGGTCTAAAAGGGGGAAAAAAGGGTCCATTCTGGAATAGAATTTGTGAAAAAGAAACCTCCTCTGATCTTCAACTGATGCAAATCCTACAACAGTTGCTGCATAACCATGCTAGATTTAGTTCAATTGCAAAATGCTTCTGTTTAGCAGAGGGTTTTTTCATTACTGTACAACATAGGAAACAATTTGGTTGAAATGTATGCAAATACACAACATATGCTTTAGCGGGATAATCAGTATAGTGAAACATAAACACACCTGCTAATGTTTGATCCACCAAATTGGTTGCCATGAACGTCACAGCTGGTGATGAGATAGCCGCTACCCTGGTGACTTGAGCTGGCATCAGAGGACTCATGCGAGTCTCGAGTCTTGAAGCAATACCTGCATACAAAAGAGAACAGAAACGTTTGAGATATTCACTACGTAAAAGTGCAAAGATCCTGGGACTGAATTTGTTATCATAAATGTGAAATTTTATCAGAAACTAAATGTTAACTATTTAGTAATGGTAGTGAGCAAATATAACTAAGTGCAGAACAGGAAAATCAAAATACTATATATGGTACAACCTGCAATAAAATAATATAATACTTAATGCAAGGCATTTGCTAATGCAGGATGATTAACAGTGCACAACCAAAATATAAATCTCTAGTGAATCATGAGAAAGAAGGTTTTTCCAGTTTCATATCTTACATAAAGAAGCATTTTTAACTTGACTTCTTCAAATAAAATGAAATACAAAGGAGAATGGATTCCAGGAAGTTAAGTGGGAAAAGCCCTATACTGTAAAGGGTCATTTTAACATGAGGAAAAACTTATCACACAATCAAGCTGAGCACACAGGAAAAATGAATTGGAATTGAGTTGTTCAAATAGGCCAGTTGGTCTTTTATGCATGGCCTGAAAAGTCAGCATTAGAAATTTAAATGCATACAACTTCTAAAGATTCAGCCAAAATTAAGGTAGAAAAGAAAAGAAAAGAAAAGAAAAGAAAAGAAAAGAAAAGAAAAGAAAAGAAAAGAAAAGAAAAGAAAAGAAAAGAAAAGAAATAGGAGTATATCCAGACAGAACTAGGAGCAAACTCTTCTGGATATGAACTAGTGCAAGGACATCATAGTTGGAAAAGCCTACCAATCAATTATTAGCATAATCCAGGTATGACTTCTTTAAGTGTGAACTAATGTTCTATCTGTTTTTGAAATAAACAAGATATGAAAAATTAATGGCAATTTTAGTGGTTTTATCAATGAAAGGCTATTAGCAAAGTATGACTGAATATTGTACAGATGTTTAATCTAAATATATTAGAAAAACATAGTTTGATTATATATGAATACTTAGCACATCCTTAGCAATTCTTCCTTGAATCTGTAGGCAAATGTTGCTTCCCTTGTACAGACAAGCACATGTGGCAGAGACTATGTCATAGGGTGGACTCAACAAGTCCTTTTCAACATTTGGTTACACTTTGCTGCAGTTCCATTCAGAATACAGATGAAGCAAGCTGGCTTTTGAAATGGAACCTCCTGAACTCTCTGTTCAATCCTTTTCCTTTATCTTAGGTAAACATAAGGATGAGCCAGACTTCCTGTTTCTGATTTGCTTTTCAAGCCTTTGCATATCCACAGAAAGACTCTGACCTAGCTCATGTACTTTCTGCTTTTCTAATCAACACTCTCTGCATGCACATTTTTCATTTAGCACTTGAAAAAGCTAAGGTGACAAAAGCCAGCAAATACACTTAGGCTACTTTTGTTAGCTGCGTTTCCCCTGCTCTCCTTCCCTCCCTCAACCATCATAATGTAGAACTATCATCAGCCTGCATATGATTTCTACTGTAATGCGCTGTTTTTCCTCTCCTCTCTCCTTCTCCTTCTTAAAAAAGAGGAGCACAGAATACTGGCTTTCACTGTAAAGATAAAATTGTGCATTCATTTCTCTAGTAGTATCTTTGGTACACATGTATTTACATTTCGTACTATAAGTTGCAAAAATTTGAAAATTCTAAATTTTCTAGAATTCAGGAGTTGCAGTATCCCTACATATTCTTATGTAATATAGTTTTCATCATTTCCTAAACTCAAATTAGACTACATCAAATCATAATCCTTAGCAATAGGTGGCTTTTGTACCAGCAAGTAATATACCTCTCCTTGATTTCAGTTCCAGTGCTGGGTCATTAAGATTAATGTGTTTCTGAACATTCTCCTGTTGTCTACAGGACAAGAGAGGAGAGGAAAGGAGATGATGGGGAGAAGACAGGGAGAGGATAGGGAGAGGGAAGGGAGAGGGAAGGGAAAGGAGGGGAGAGAGGAAGGGAGAGGAGGTTGGTTGGTTTTCATGGGTCTCATGGGTTTTTTGCTCTTTTGTGATAATGTGAACCACTGTTATCTTTAGAAGATTGATTCCAATTGGTTTTGAAGCCAGCAATGGGAGTAAAACTTCTCATTTTATTAGGCTAATATGTTAGGCAATTGTCCAGTTTTGATGCTATACATTGTGCAAGTTGTGTTCTTAGAAATGGGGGGAATTACTTCTATTTAAGTAGATCTCTGTGCTCCTGCCATGGGAATAAGAATCAGGAGGGAAAAACACTTCATCTTAATTTCTGAATATCAAGATACAGAAGCAGAAAGTGAAATAGGAGATCTCACAGGGTGCCCTTTCTGAATTCAGCATCTGAGTGATCCAAAAGAAGGGGAAAGGATGAAAATTCTTTCCTCAAGCTGATGAGAAATGATTCCATCCCAAAGTCTGGATACTTCATTGTTATGTCTCCTCTTGGAAATTCAAACGAACAAACATAAAGCAGCCATTTCACAATCAAATCAAACTGAAGGGAGTAACAAGATAACGGCTGGCAGAAACTGTTAGGACTCCCCTTCGAAATTCAAACAAACAGAGAGCTCTTTGCTATAACGTCCTCATTCAAAATAGACATTTTGTTTCTGGCAAAAGGCACCAGCTCAGCTGTGTCCTTTTATACCCATTAAGGCAACGTGCTAATTAACTGGCTTGCCCTTCAGATTAACGTTTCCTGGTTCTGACGTCAATCCATGATCTAACAGTCATCAGAGTCAAAACTCCCAACAGGACCGATCCTTCCAATCACAACACTATCCCCCACCGCAGGGCCCTTCCCCCGAGTCTGATGATTAACTTGACGATGTTTCGTTGACAACCCCACTCTGTCTCCCACAGCCAATGGAGGCGTCGCTCGTTCCAATTGTCTCAGGTGGTTTACACATTGGAGACTTGGAAAAGAAATACCGTTCTGCGACCAAGCCACCAACGGATTGTGCAAACGCAACCAGGACATTCTGAGCACCAAAGGGAGATGAAGGTTCGAGGTGATATAAAAACTTATCGCCTCCTCATGATCCCCAATGATCATAAGCACTGGCTGGGTGGCGAAACGAATGGGCCCAGACTTGAGCTCACGCCCATCCACGGTTTCCACCTTAATGGGTGGATGTACAGCAACCAATGGGATCCCATAGTGTGTAGCAAAAGCTCGGTCCATAAAGCTGGTTGTAGCCCCTGAGTCCACCAACGCAACAGCGGGAATTCCCTCCTTCTGTGACTGTAGAAAAATTTGAGTGTCCAAAAGTAAATGCCGAGGAGGGCCAGGATTTACTTCAGCAATTTGAGGTGGGGATGTGAAATGTGTCCGACCTAGGGTTTCCCTGAGGTCAGGTCTACCCTGTTTTCCTGACGAGCCAAGAGTGGTTTCAGGTACGGATCTGCGGGTCCCTCTCCGTTTGCAGGAATTAACAAAATGTCCCAGACCCCCGCAATAAAGGCACAAGCCTTCCTGGAACCTTCTCGAACGTTCTCACACCGTTAAGTGAGGGCGGAGTGCGCCTAACTCCATCGGCTCCTCAACATTAACCGTGGGTTGGAAAACTCTCGGTGGTGTGGGTTGTGCACGAGAAAACGAAGATGGTTCCATACCGAGCCGTTTGCATCCACGTTGCTGTAAACGAGCTTCAATTCGTAAGCACTGAACTATCAATGCATCCAAAGTCAAAGCCCTCTCTGCATGGACCAGCTCATCTTTGATGGCATCAGACAAGCCTTCCTGGAATGCAGCCATATGAGCCGGTTCATTCCAGTTAGAGTCCAAACACAGCAAACAAAATTCTGCAACGTATTCCTGCAGGGAACGTTTCCCCTGATTAATGTCCCATAACCGTCTGTCCACAGTTTGTATCTTAATTGGGTTCTCAAACATCACTCTCATTTGTTGAAGAAAACCCTGGAAATCATTCAACAATGGGCTATCTTGAACTAACAAGGGAGTAGCCCAATTAGCAGCCTGCCCAGATAAAAGGCTAAGAATAAATCCTGTCTTAGCCCGATCATTTGGAAAGTTTTCAGGCCTCAAGGACATAAATAATTGACACTGCCCCAGAAATGCCGGAAACATGTCCATTTGTCCTGAAAATTTCTCCGGCATGGATACTGGGCTTTTCCTCACAGGAGGGGCAGGGGGAACAGCAGCAGGGCTTGGTAAGCTGGAAACATAATTCAGCAATTGTGTTACCTGATTCTGAAGCGTCACATTGCTTTGCAGTAGCTGATTAATTTGTTGTTGTTGCTGCTCTACCAAACGCTGCAGTTGATTTGAATCCATCTTGCTTTAAAGATGGTTTGTTTAGGCCAGGAACAATAATGTTATGTCTCCTCTTGGAAATTCAAACGAACAAACATAAAGCAGCCGTTTCACAATCAAATCAAACTGAAGGGAGTAACAAGATAACGGCTGGCAGAAACTGTTAGGACTCCCCTTCGAAATTCAAACAAACAGAGAGCTCTTTGCTATAACGTCCTCATTCAAAATAGTCATTTTGTTCCTGGCGAAAGGCACCAGCTCAGCTGTGTCCTTTTATACCCATTAAGGCAACGTGCTAATTAACTGGCTTGCCCTTCAGATTAACGTTTCCTGGTTCTGACGTCAATCCACGATCTAACAGTCATCAGAGTCAAAACTCCCAACAGGACCGATCCTTCCAATCACAACACTTCATCATTATTTGTTTTCGCATAGTTAAGTCCAGTATTTATTGTTATTTGTCACAATTCAATCTATTTTTTCCTTACATGACAAGATAGCAACAAAATTAGGTGATCAATCAATATAATGTTGGGATTCAGATGTTCAAAAAAAAAAAAAGAATAGAGTGAGAGCAAGGTCTTAATTCCACTTAAAAGACTCGGATAGTACAGACCAAATTTTACTTCCACCCTAAACCAAAAATGAAGCTGTTCTTTCTGAAGCAGTCTGTTTAATTGATATAATTTACATCACTTCCATCTATTTGTCATATGTCAATAATGTCGAATCTATCAAATCAAACCAGCAATTACATAATTATGCAGATGGAATGTATTCTATAAAATATATGAATTCAGACGAAATGGAGATTTGATTTTGATGGACATTTCTCCTCCTACTGGTCCATTAAAGGTTTACTATAGAGATGGCCCTCCATTAATTATGGTTCCATCATCTTTCTTGGTTTCCTCTATTAGCTGTTTGTAAATA
Organism: Pseudonaja textilis; assembly: GCF_900518735.1. Next base: position 2,284,113 of record NW_020769356.1, read on the forward strand.
TGGAGCCGACTTTTTCATATACTAAGAGCTTTTACATATCTATGGGGTTTTTTTGCTGTTGTTTTTGGGGGATTTTTCCACAATTCTGTTTGGGGAATAACATTTTGTAATGTTTTCTATGTATGGAGAATAGGCTTTGATGCATACAGAAAATACATTTTTTCCATCATTTTCTTTTAATAAATTGTTGCCACAGTTCACAAATAATGAGGCTGAATAAGAAGGAAGTATACCATTTTAATGCTATTTCACACTTTAAAAATGTTTTTATCTTTTATAACTGTCAGAATGAAAAAATATAAAGCTCACGAAAAGCTACAAAAATGAAGAAAGGAAAACAAAGAGGTTGTTGATAAAAGCTAGCAAGCTATAAAACCATCTATAATCAGTCTGTGATTGGGGTGATGGAGACTTACATGAAAAGAAGCTGATGCCTAAGAGAAGATGTATATTTATAGGCAATTTAACAGGATAAATCTATGACTCTGTTATAGCATTCTGCTGTGTGTTCATCTAGATTAAATCTGTATTTTTCTGAGAGTAACAAACTAGAAGACAAGCATCAAGAATAACAAAAAGATCATGAACCGCCATTTTTACTATTATTATCATTAGCATTTTCACCAGAATAAATCGTATTGTCCTCTCTTGCCATGTTACACTTTTACCATGTTACAAGGATACTTGAGATTAATGCATACGTATATGCAAAATAAAGATTACTAGGCAATCAGCAAACAACAACAACACATGTTTCTCGGTGTCTGTGATCCTCTGAACAGAAAGGCAGAAATCTACACTTAAGCCAAAGAGCTATCAGTGGACGGGAGTTTAAAAATCAATACCAGTCCAATAATAGTTAACATGTGTGGATTTTGCTTTTTAAAATAATTTTTCTAGTGACTCAAAATAAATTTCTATAGAGTGCACAAAAGGAAGCAGGTGACAGAAGGTGACAGATAATAATGTGGGTAAAACTTGATTAGTAAAGATGTCATAGCAAAATTATGTTATTGGGATGGATGGATGGATGGATGGATGGATGGATGGATGGATGGAGTTCTGTGCCCTTAGCAAGCATTAAAAGAAAAGCAACTATTTTTTTACTAACAACTGCAATTATGCAAAACTTTCACTGCATTCCTAGTAGCAGAGAAATCAGTAAAGAGAAGTATCATATCTGCCTGTGCAATGAATAAGAAGTGCAGGTATGGGCTTTGCATGCCAAGCACAGCAGAGGAAATGGGAAAGAAAAAACATGACCTACTGATTCAATTGCAGAGATGCAAAGAGAGGTGCTGAAACATTCTGCATAAGAGATGTTATTATATCTCCTGTTAGTCAGAATCAAAGGTAAAGCATTGATCATTGCCACTGTGACTGCTCTCTCTGTTGCTGCACAAGTGATTCTCCAGAGATAATTGGGCAGCGTAAAAAGAGTATGAAAGAGAATTTTGCCTCTGTAATTCTACAGGTCCAAGTTAAGGGTTCTTGTTTGTTCTGAGTGATATTAGGGATGGGGCAGGAAAGCTGGAAGAGGACACACCATTGGCAAAGCAAGCTGAGCCAATGATTCATTCCTAGATGGGGCAGATTCTCATTTAGACTTAGACTAACCTTCAAATTTTTTTTCCACTGGTTTTGTGGCATGGCTTGGTGGGCATGCATGCATGCATGCTGAGGGTTTGCTATTGACCTTCTCCTGCAATCCCGCACTCTCTATGTGTGTTAAACAGCTGACATGTGTCAATCCGCTGGGCTGCACAAAGCAGCTGAGCTTCAAAACCAGGAAATAAAGGTTAGTATAGAGCTGGGGCGGGCAGGTGGGCCCAGCAGCCGATTCGTCAGAGCGAACTGCTTCGCTCACAGAAGATCCTGGGAGCTACTGGTTCACCTGAACGGGGACAAACCGGTAGAATACCACCCCTGATATACACTAATCGGCATACATTAAAATGAAATTTCATTGCATACAGCTCTCAAAGGGTCTCCAACTTTAATATAAACATAAACATGACAAGATAAATAAATACAAAATTATGCATATACTCATATATACTGTATTAAAAGGAGAAACAGCACAATCTAATTCAGATGTATAAATGTACATGGTGGGAAAAACGAATTTTGTGAGTTTACCCGATGGATGGCATAGGGAAAAAAGCTGTTAAGAATCTGGTAGTCCTGCTAGAAATACTTTAAAATCTAGTCCCACAGGAGAGAAACAGAAACACACCATGAAGTGGATGTGTGGTGTCCCTAACAATGCTTTGAGCTTTAACCACATAATGCTGATAATATCCTGAATAACAGGAAGTGGGCTGCCTATAATCTTCTCGGCTGTCCTTACCACTTTCTGAATTGACTTTCTCTCTACGGCACTGCATCCACCAAACCAAACAGTGATGCAGTTTGTTAGAACGGTCTCAATCATGCCTCTGTAAAAAGTGGCCAGGACAGAAAGAGAAAGAGGTGCTCTCCTCATCCGATTCAGGAAATGCAGATGCTGGTTTGCAAGCTTCAATAAGGATGATGTGTGAAGAGCCCAGTTCAGTATTTAAGCTTCTCTAAAAGGACTTCTGAAGCCTACCTCCCAGATGGAGCAGAAACCCACAACAAGGATCTGATATATTGGATTTGGTAGTTTCAAAATAAGAATAACCAAAATAAATATGGAGTAAAGGCACCAAACCATGGCAGATCCAGCACCTTCATGTCAAAACCTTCAAAGGCTGTAGGAAACAATATGATAGCATTGAGGTTGATAAACTACTGAGTTGCTCTGGTGACTTCAAATGTGACCTCTTAACATTTGTTCTAACCAGGAACTACATGAGTAGAAACAGAAGCATCTTTGCTTTGTTGAATGTCACAGCTTTTTAACATAGGTTTGTATTGTCTCTTAATGAAAAGCAATACCGTTGTTTTTCTTTTTTTGAGTGATTTATTTCCATCCCTTCAGTTCGGCAGTGTTCAGCTACTGTGACATTTACAGAGGGATCCAGTTTGGCTGAGGGGGAAAAATAGCTGGGTCAACAAGCACAAAGAGTGTATAAATCAGCCTCTGATTTAGTGGGGCTGACATTTACACTGAGAGACGACATGGATAAATTCATATCCTAAAGTTCAATGGAGTTGAGGACCCTGAGTTCATTTTTGCTTGTGAGTGACTTCATTTTTGTAAGAATTTGCCTTGTTAGAGTACCATTGCTACTGAATTTAATTTGCATGGTGTGTTCTCATGTAGTATTATAATTAGTACAATACATCATATCATTTTATCAGAAGAAAAGTCAGACCACAGAGACAAGGAAGGAATACTATTATTTTCATGAGTGATATATAACTCATTGAGATTTATTTAAAGATTCCATAAATAATAGGCCTCTCCCCAAAAGGATTCAAATTCACAGTGGAAACTATGGTTCCTGAGCTATTGTTTACAATAATACTTGTTAACACGAAGCCACCAACAAAACAACAGCAACACAACAACATAACAGAACAAAGGAAACCAGTTCAATTTCCCTACTTATTCTATGCTTGCATTTTATTTTCTGGCTTCAATACAAAATATTCATAATTACAAAACAGCCTTATCCCTATTATGCTCCTTTTTAAAATGAATTTTATACCTAATTTGCATTATTGTGTTAGACATAATGTTGATTAGTATCAGAAAGATACTTGGCAATGAGAAAAATGCATTGAATTGTTTGTTTACATTTAAATTAATTTATTTTTGTTTTTAATACATTGTAAATATTATAAGCTGCTCAGGGTTTCCAGAAATGGAACAGCATATATGTTGTGAACAAACAAAGAAATAAAATGAAGGTTGTATTTATTCAGATAAATTAAAAATATGTTGTTCTCACAAACCAAAAATTTAAATTCTCCAAAGAACAGAATGTTTGCTTTTCCATAACCTTTGACATCAAGTAAACTTTAGCAATAACAGCATTTATTATCATTTTAAAGCAACTTGCTTTTTTTAAAAAAACAAACAAACCAATAATTAATATTATTTTAATATTCATTGCTTCAAACCATTCATTTCTTCAAATTAATCTTGTATGCATAATTAACTGATTTGGATGAATTCAGAACACTGAATTAATTATACGAATCAAATTAATAGATTGATTCGATTCATCAGTGAAGCATGTCTGCCCAAATCAGTTCAGTTCTGCTGGGAAGCTTTCCTAGCATCATAACACATATTATAATCATCTGAACTAGCCAAATGAACTGCAGTTAAGTCCAATTTGAAAAATTGGTCCCAATATATTCAGCTATCCAAATCAAATTTGACTGAATTTCTAAATTATTTGAACATTTAAACTGGATTGATTTTCCAAATTACTTCAAATGTCTCATTTAAATTGATCCCAATTTGCCCATCTCCAGTCCAAACATTTATATCATTTTTTTAAAAAAAGCTTTTACTTAGTTTAGCAGGAGACATGAAACCTTTCTTAGAAGAAAAGAAATATTTAATCACTGCTGTGCTACAAATGATGGGAAATATGATTATTGTTATTATTAGTATGAGTATTAAACATCAAATTGTGTTTGGATTTGATACAGAGAAACATAATAGCCCATTAGAAAAAATAAATAAATCTTCAGAAATTTAAGAGATAAATCTAAATGACAATTTAATGTTTACTCTTAATTTTTTTCATAATATTTAAATTATTGTGTGTAGATTATTTAAACTCTCTCTGTGTGTGTGTGTGTCAAACTCGGATTGTCATGGCAACATCACATGATATATTGGGACTTTTTTCCCCTTCACTCAACTGGGCATGGGCTTGGCCAATGCATGATGCATCTGGCCCATGGGCCGTGAGTTTGACAGCCCTGATTTAAACCCAGGCATCTCAAAACTGCTAAATATTCAGAAACAGTAAAAGTAACCTAGGAGTGGAAACAGGCCAAATAAATTTGTATGATAAATATGGAAAGGGATCACATGAGTTATAATATCACATGACATGACATGAGTTATCTAATTTCTAATCTATCATTGATTTAAAACATGTATAGGAAACTGACTCAAGAAAGCCCTCTGCCAAGATTTGAAAGCGAGAATGACAGAGCTGTCCATATAATTTTGGATAGGACATGGCAAGAGACCTGGGTTTGTATCCATTTTGCTGGGCATCCAAACAATTTGAAGTTTGGTTTTGAAAAAAGAGGAACAGTCTAGAACAGACTAACATATTAGAAGGCACATTCTCGTCGGAAGGGTAACAGACTTCTTTACATGTATGCACTATGGAATTTGGGTTGTTATTCCTGGTCATGTGTAAACATTCTTCTCATTGCTTCTTCCTTGGAAAGAACTATCTTGCATGGGACCAAAGCTTATTGAGTATGTGCTCTATCTTGCAGGTCCTGCCATTGTTTGCTTAATATTCAAAAGTAAAAACAGGCAAGGGTATTATTTTTAGGAGGAGACAATCAATTCGGCTGGTGAGTATGAAAAACCACAGAGTATGCCTCTTTCCTATTCATCTTATGATTCTTGACTCTTAACGAATGTATCTTTTCTTTTATGTACACTGAGAGCATGTGCACCAAGACAACATCCTTATGTGTCCAATCACACTTGGCCAATAAAGAATTCTATAAACAAACAAACAAACAATTAAATAATTCTATTGATAGTTAATCTATCAGTGAGAAGAACCACTGTTTGCAGCCTTCCTAAAGCTAAAGAACACAATGCTACTACAGGATAGCATTCTCCATAGCTAGATGTTTTATTATAAGCAAAGCACTGGCTGTTCTGAGAGCCGAGCAAACAACTGGAACATCTGGTTCAACTACAAGCAATTGGAATTGGGAATTTGGTCATTAAATGAAGCAGCCATTAGGTGAAACTGTGACTGTACTTATGATCTCACTTTACCTTTCCTTTTGCTTTAAAGACCTACAAAATCATAAAAGCAGGGACTATTTACAGTTATCATCATCATCATCATCATCATCATCATCATGTCTTCTACAGAGCACATTTGCAGTTATGGTGGTGATAAAAAATAACTTTGTTGTAATTTATGCATGTATGACCTAAATAAATATTTTTATAAATCTTTATGTTTATGTAGTAGAACTATGCAGTCTGTCAAAGTTCTGCTAAAGGGATATTTTTGTGGTTATTATATTCAGATACTCTGTACATCATCCATCATATGTTTACAACCTTCTGCTCTTTTCAATTGTTGTTTATATTACCAGAAAATCTGCTGACTTTATTGTGCCTCGGCTGCATACACATTTGGGCATGTGTTAATTCATAAATCAGATAATAATGAAGGAATTAGCTCTAGGTTGCTTCTCTCCTTGATTAGTTTCCATCCATTGCTTCTTGTCTTGCCCTCTGGTGCTTTGGAGAATAATCCAGCTAATGTATTGTATTACTTTAGGAAACAAGCATGCTCGCATCAAAAGGAATAGACTACAATTGAATAACAGAGTTGGAAGGCACATTGGATGTCTTCTAGTCCAATCCCCTGCCTAGGCAGGAAACCTGTCAGTATATTCATGAACTAGAATAGAGCTTGGTAACAAGGTCATCCAATGAATAGGCATAGCAACTAAATCAGCCAATGAAGATAGGCTGGAAACTGAAACTAAAAGAAACCTAAGCATGAAACTGTGTTAAGCTCTGCAACTCTGCAGCTATGTTGAGCTCTAAGTCTGTCTATTGAAGATGAAACTAACTTGCTTGCTTGTTGAAGACTGGAGCTCTCCTCTGAACTTGCAACATGTTTCTGTTTGAGTTTGCTCCATGTTGGAGAAATCTACAACTGGTTTGTAAAATCTACTTATGTTTACAATGATGTTAAATGAAGCATCAGCCATCTGTGTTTATTTTTCTGACGCTGAATTATCAGTGCAAAACTCTAATAAAATTCTACACCTCTTCAGGCAAATGGTTATCCATCTTTTTAAAAACTTCCAGTGTTGGAGCATTCACAACTACTGGAGGCAAGTTGTTCCACTGATTATTGTTCTAACTGTTAGGAAATTTCTCCTTAGTTCTAAGTTGCTTCTCTCCTGGATTAGTTTCCACCCATTGCTTCTTGTTCTGCCCTCGGATGCTTTGGAGAATAGCGTGACCCCCTCTTCTTTGTGGCAGCCTCTGAGATATTGGAATATTGCTATCATGTCTCCCCTAGTCCTTCTTTTTCATTAGACTAGACATACCCAGTTCCTGCAACCGTTCTTCATATGTTTTAGCCTCCAGTCTCCTAATCTTCTTTTTTGCTCTTCTCTATACTCTTTCTAGAGTCTCAACATCTTTCCAAATTTAAATGCAGTATTCCAAGTGTGGCCTTACCAAGGACATAGCTTTATCATTCACATTCGGGGAAGGGTTTTAAATGGTTGACTAGTCTACAGGAGCTTGATTTAAATAATGCTAAAACTATAATAGCTGGATTCACGCATTGTACAATCCCCCTCCTCCAATAAGCAAGATATAATTATGACTTAGAACAGCGAAAGGCAGTCAGTGGCATTCTAATTGTTGAATGTTACATCCTGACATCCATAAGGATGGTCAGACATGAGAAGACATGCTTGGAATTCAGCAACATATGCAATGCCGCAAACTCATTACCCCCTGTTCACAGCAATTTGCAAACCAATGTAATAAGGATATGTGGGTGAATTTCTTGGGGACAAAAACTGTAATATTTGGAAGGTACTACTTGCAGTCTTTGGCATTGCCAGTTAAAGTATCCATTAGACATTCATTTGGAATACACCCCTTAAAAATTATAGAAACTAAAGTGTATTGAGTTGGTCTAAACAGGTTTCCTTTAATGGAGAGTCAAAGAATAAAATTCATTCTAGGCTTCGAGGATGCAATATTTCTATTTATTCAGCACTAAGATTTACCGAGTTCAACAGATCTTATTTCCAGGTGAGTTTGTAATGGGGAGAAGCTTAATAAAGGAACCCAGAAGATCCAAAAGATATAAGGACTAAAGTAACAGCATCTCTTTTCTTCCTGTTTATTTTGTTCTTCTTTCAACTGGAATATTTTTTCTCACCCAATAGCAATGATTTCTATTGCTAGCATTGTCTACTATTAACTAAGGAGCAATTATGACCACAATTTAGCCCCACATTCCTGTTTTTAAGTGAGACATTTGTTAAATGAATTTTGCCCCATTTTACAACCTTTCTTGCTCCATTTGTTAAGTGAATCATTGCAGTTGATAAATTAGTAACACAGTTGTTAAATGAATCTGGCTTCCCAATTGACTTTGCTTGTCAGAAGATCGCAAAAGGGGTTCACGTGGCCTTGGGACACATCAATGTTCATAAATATGAACCAGTGGCCAAGCATCTGAATGCTGATCATAGATCATGGGGATGCTGCAAATGTTGTAACTGAAAAACTGTCATAAGACGCATTTTTCAGTGCCATTGTAGCTTTGAATTGTCACTAAATGAACTATTGTAACTACTGTAGATCATGGACCTTGGGTATGTCTTTCTCTCCTCCTCTTCAACATCTGGATACTGATCTCTAAATCAGGGGTCTCCAAACTTGGCAACTTAAAGACTTGTGGACTTCAACTCCCAGAATTCTCCAACTATTCTGGAAGTTGAAATCCACAAGTCTTCAAGTTGCTAAGTATGAAGACCTCTGATCTAAGTGAAGAAGTTGTAAAAATATACATGACCACTATATGACAACAAAATCCCTTTGCTGCTATTGATTGCTTGTTCACAGTTTTGCAGCAAAATAAGTCCTATAAATAATAACTATGCTAGTCTAAGTCACCATCCTAAAGATTATATTATTATTTGAGTTAATTGGGGCTTGAATCTTTTGCCTTTTTACTTTGAGAAACTATGAGCATAAGACAGGTGTTTGTTTTTCTATGCTGTGTTGTGATTAAATCCATGTTTTTACATGGAGTGTGACAAGATTAAAAATATGTTTTATTTCAGCAATGTCTAAATGCTGCTCCTATTTATGTATTCGAAAGCTTTTGAAGTTTGGTGGCCATTTCTGATGCAATTAGTTTCACTGACACTCAGCTGGATAAACCAGGATAGATAAAGGTTAAATTGCTGCTCAAACAATAGAACAATAAATAATGGTTACTTCTATGTCGGCAACATGTGGCTCTAGAGCTGCATGCGGCTCTTTGGGCCCTATCCTGCAGCTCCCTATTGGATGATCTCACACTGGCTAGTGCCACTTCTTACCTTCCCCTCTCACTCACTCTTCGCCTGAAAAGGAAAGGGCGATAGTGGTGGATGGAGACTCATTCCGTATTCCAGGGTGGGAGCAAAGTGCTCCTCTACTTGCCTCTTCTTCTGGCCCTTGTTGGTGCTGCGTGCCCTTCAGCTGCTGGGGGAGATGCACGACTTTTCTCCACCCTGAGACATTGGCTGGGCCAGCTGCAGCCAATGTTCCATGTCATAATGGGCTCCAGGAGGAGAGGGAAAGGCTGCCTTCCCCATTGTGAAGCACACTAAATTTAAGTGTGTTGTTTGAGGCTCTGCAAGAGCTGTGAGCAACCATGGAGGGAACGAGAGCAACAGCGTCAGCCGGTGTTGTTCTGACCTAGGCTTCCCAAGATCATGAAGCAGACTCCTTGTCCCGATAAACACTTTTATTTAGGTTAAAGTGAATTCCTCTCCAGCAAAATCCCAGCCAACAGTCTTTAAAGAGATTTCACAACTACAGACCTTTACCAGGCTTGGAGAGTTGCCAGGTTGATATCTTTCAAATGCCACACTGTAGCAGCAATTACTTGGCAAGAAATCAGGAACAGATCTTCACCCTAATGAATTGAACTAATTGTCTCCTGCAAACATCACTCCCCTTTCGCTCGTCTTTATTTCCTATGCGAGGGGCCATTCACCATCCACCTGAGCCTTTACTCCTGAATTGGCCCTTGTTCCGTAACTGTTCCTTTCTCCTAGCAGCTCTGTGCATGGGCACACTGGGAACTGGCTCTAGCTGTTCTTCTTCCCCACTGATCTCCAACTCCAAAGGCAGCTGATAACTGTCAGATGGCCCTGGCTCCATCTCTGCCTCCAACACAGAGCACTCATCAGAGCCTTCCCCAGATTCCAGGACTGGCCCAAACTCTTGCAGAGCCTTGCGCAGCACACTTAAATTTAGTGTGCTTCACAATGGGAGAGACTGTGTCCCCTCCTCCTCCTCCTGGATCCCACAATGTGGAATGCCGGCTGCAGCCAGCCCAGCCCAGGACAGAGAGGACAGAGACAGGAGAGAGAAAGAGAAAGAGAAAAGAGAGAGAGAGAGAGAGAGATTAGAGGGGGGGGGGAGAGAGCGAGAGACCTGTTTCCTCGAGGAAAAAAAAATACCAGGAGCCACAAAACCTGGTGGCTGGGTTGGGTCATGTGACTGGGTGGGAATGAGTGACATTGAGTTGGCCATGCCCACCCAGGTTTTGTGGCTTCTAGTGTTTTCTTTTCTCTGGGAAATGGGTCCAAATGGCTCTTTGACAGTTTAAGGTTGTAGACCCCTCTTCTAGGGAATCTTGTTTGTAAAACATATTGGAAGCAACCTTCAAAATTTCAAAATGTTGGAAGCAACCTTTAACCTTCAAACAAATCAAGCCTCTTTTAGCAAATTAACTTAGATTTCTGTTACTCTGTTTACCTACTTTACAGAGTCAGAGTTCTATATTTCCAATTATTCTGTCAAAAGTACAGTAATTGGTTCTCAAATCAGGTAATTTATAAACAAATAAAAATGAGACAGTGCTTTAACCAATTTAGCCTTTGCACTGAAATCAGTTATGTTATATTACCCACAACATGAAAAGTTCAAGGTTTTTCCTTATGAGATAAATATCTATTTTTCATAATTATTATTTGGTACTTAAGTCAAGATCAGTAATTGGTCAATCTGTCATTTCTTTCTCCCCACCACCACTGCTACGTTTTTTTAAAAATTTCAACTTCTTTCCTTCTCATGAGAATGTGGATAAGATCCAATCAAAATTTGCACAGCCCAAATTCAAAAGGAATAACTATTTTCAGCATACTACTCTACCTACCATTTGGCTGTTTAAGATGAAGACATAAGTGGAAGTTCTGCTGCAGAAATATGGCTGAATGATATGGATTAAAGTAAAACATGTAAGGGCTTAGGTACTCAAAGACCTTTGTCTGGATGATTGGTTCCTTTCCTTCTGATTTTTAACACACTCAATGTTGGAAATTTTAGATGGCATTTGTTCTGTTTGTTCAAAAATTGGACAAGTTCTTTTCAACGATAAACTATATCCCTTCCTTGCAAAGCTGGGAACCATTTCTGGAGAACCTCTGAATGCCTGCACTGAGAGTAATGACAATTTTGACCCCAGATAGTCCATACCTTTGTCATATCATAGACTTATCAAAAGAAGAATTTTCTAGACCTGTCCACCCAAAAAAACCTTGGGACTATGGGATTCCAGGAGAACAATTCCATTATGGAAGTCCCTGCAAAATCCTAGCTGCCAATGAACGCACCACTCTAACACTTATTAGCTGCAGGCACAAACTGAACCATGCACCCCATTAGACTCATTTCAGAGGCTCCTTTTACAATTCGTTTGTTTATCATGTTTGTATAACCTTAATTAGGAAACTAGTAAATACATATAGTATTTTGAATAGTAGACCACCATTTTTTAAATGCAAGCTACCTAGGGCCATTGATGGAGAAGGATATTTATAAATATTGAATGAATGAATGAATGAATGGCTGCATGCATGAATGAATGAATAAGGCACAGTCACCATTAAAAAAAGGTTATAAAAATTATGATCATATTATGCATCTTGTAAAGAGTGAGAAGTCCAAATGAAGGAGCTTTTTTTTAAAAAAAAAAAAAAAACCTCAGTAGAATTGCATTACAGATGCCCCAAATATTCAAAAATGTTCCCAGTTACCGGTAGTCCTCAACTTACAAGAATTCATTTCGTGACCATTCAAAGTTACAATGGCATTGAAAAATGTGACTTTTTCACCGTTGCAGCATCCCCGTGGTCACAAAATCAAAATTCAGAAGCTTGACAGTTGGTTCATATATATGACTGTTGTTATGCCCTGGGGTCATGTGATCAGTTTTTGTGAGCTTTTTACAAGCAAAGTCAATGTGGGAAGCCAGATTCACTTAACAACCATGTTACTAACTTAACAACTGCAATGATTCACTTAACAACTGTGGAAAGAAAGGTCATAAAATGTGGGGAAGCTCACCTAACAAAATGTCACCTAGCAATAGATTTTGGGCTCGATTGTGGTTGTAGGTCAAGGACTACCTGTAGTGCAAATGGCAACAAGAAGTATTGCTCCAAAGAGTATTACTTTGGAATGCATCTTTCAAAGTCCATATCGGTGAGAGAGGTGAAGGTGGGGATGATGGAGTCTGGTGTCTGCTGCTCTATTTTCCAGAGCCTCCCAGTCCTGGCTACGTGTCTTGCATGCTGGGAATTTTTCTTAGCTACCCTCTTTTCCCCTTTAAGACCATGGAATTCAAAGATGTTTCCATGCAGTCCAGTCTGCCCCTTTTCAGATAAAGACCCACAGCCTTCTGTGGGATTTGCTTATAAATACATCAAAGATTATAGCCTTAAGCACTCTTATTTATTAAGCTATATTTCTGTCCATTTCAGCAACGATAGCAAATAATGACAATTTGCCCAAGGCTAAGAAATAAGTGAATGGCTGACTCTGAATCAGAGCCTGGCTTGGACAGCTCTATTTTATCGCTTCCTTATATATCAATAGTACTTTTTCAATGGAGATTTATTTTGATGTGTAGACAGAAAAACACACTGGATAACTCTGTCCCCTTTTAAAAATATTTATAAAATGATCAAATGATTCCTTTTAGAATACTTTTAATGATTTAAAAGTCAGAATGAAAACATCAATTCCACATTTGGACGTCTTCTTTCTTTTCCATCATATTCCCTGGAACAGCCATTTAATATGCAACACTGAATGCGACATAGTCATTTCCAGAAATACAGAAGACAAAAAAGATCATCCAAAACAGTTTGATATTGCTGTTAGCATTCTATCTTTTGAAAACAACACACAGAGACAAATGGAGAGGCTTCCTGCCCATTTCATATATTAAAGTTTTCCCCTCCCTTTCTCCTTTGGGCACACAAAGTTCAAGGTTAATTATTTTGCTTCTAGTATTTGCTTTTCAATTTTTTACATGTTGTGGATATGAAAGAACCAGTCTTTTTTTTTTTTCATCTGAAGTACAAATGCTGGTTTGTAAGTGAAGTTAGCAGATCCAAGTTCAAATAAAAAATTATAAACCCTGGTGTTCAAATTCAGAATGATCAATATTGTTACAACCACCATTTCATTCAAACGGAAATGATTCACTTTCCCTGATAATTGAATAGTTTCTTGGTCCTTTTGTTTTACTGTTTAAATTAAAAATGCATAGAAGAATATATTAGAAATGAAATGTTACAGTATAACTGCTAAATATTACAGAGATTTAAACTTATGGAATAATCCATGCTGGTTTCAAGTAATAGCCCTGAATTTTAAATTGAGAATGCTACTGTATTTTTTTTTGAGTAGATTTATTGTTATACACCAAAATACAATATAAAAAAGGAAGATCTTTTATTTGAGTATCACTGTTGTAACAGTCAAATCTACTTATTTTTGCTTGATTAGGTTGTTAAATTTGAATGTAATACTTGGATTAATAACTCAAAATGACTTGCCACTGTTATGGGATAGAGAAGAGAATTTAACAAGACACATGTAGTGAGTTATACACAAAATGCCCACCACTGTTAAATGAAACTAGGAACATAAATCTCTTCGTGCTGTGCCTGGAGAATAATATCATTTGTCTTTTTTCGGGTATAAATTATCTTACACTTCAGTGTATGAACGAATCATTTAATATGCAGAGGTTAGAAAATACACTCAAAAGTTAACCTAAAGCACAGCATTCTCCCAACATTACTTTGCGTCTTGCAGTTTTCAATAAACTCTTCATAGGCGAATACACTGCGTTTTTAATGAGAATTTTTAGCAGTAGAGTAATTCAGAGCATGTTAACATTCAAATGTGGCTGTTATTGCTATTGTAAGCAGACTCATAATCTACTTCTCTACTGGAAATTTTCAGAGAAGCCTCAGAGCAGATAGGACTTGGTGTACTCATGCAACTGTATCCAAGGAAATGCATTACCATGGCAAGGCTTTGGATACTGCCTCACTGTTCCTCCAATGAAGAAAGTGAGTTTGGAAGCTTTTTTGTCTGCTGTAGCCCATCCCGATGTTTCAGCAAGGAAAACCTAACCTTACCCATGTTAAGAATATCTTAGCAGCCACACACAAAGCAGAGTTTATAAATCTGGCTTGTTTCCATGAACTCTACTTAATATTTACCATAACATAGCCCTCAGCAATAGTAACAAAATTTGTTGGAAAGAAGATGGTGATATAATGCCCTTTTTGTAAAAGAGTAGGCTTTGGAGACCTTCCTCTGTCTATTTTTGACACCTCCCATTCTGGATATTCATTGGGAAAGAGGGAATATAATGTATGCTGCCTTGTGTTGTACCAAATAAAGGATAGAGGAAGGAAGGAAGGAAGGAAGGAAGGAAGGAAGGAAGGAAGGAACAATTGTCAGTCTCCTCCTCACTGTTGTTAGACATCATACAGGTAGTCCTCAACTTACAACCACCATTCAGCCCAAAATTTATGTTACTAAGTGAAATAGTTTATCCCCCCCCCATTTTATGACTTTTCTTGCCACAGTTGTTAAGTGAATCATTGCATTTGTGCAGTTAGTCATATGGTTGTTAAATGAATCTGGCTTCTCCATTGACTTTGGTTGTCAAAAGGTCTCCAAGCTGATCACATGATCCTGGGACACAGCAACCATCATAAGTATAAGTTGCTCACCCCTGCCCACAACTCCCAGCATCTTTCAGAACAGGTTATGGTTGCTGGGCCTATGGGGAGTTGAAGTTCAACACTATTTGCAAGATCATACATTTCCTCTGTTACCCGGTTAGGTCATTTTGTCTCTTTGGTTTTTCATCTCAGGGGAGAATAACATTGTTTAAGTCATGTAATACCCTCAAACAAACAAACAAACAGACAGACAATAATGTCTAGCAGGAATTTCACAGAATAATTTTTATGGGGATTAGATGCACAGAGTAAACACGCCTAGTAACTGTCTTGCCATTCTGCATATGTATACTGCATGCCCATCATGGTATTTTCCTTTCAGGATTAATAACATTATGCAAAAAGAAAAAAGAAAAGTTATCACAAAGAAAATAAACAAATAAAAGCAAGAGACGGGGGGGGGGGGGGATGTTATATTTGTTATTATGCCTGCCCATATCTTGCTGAAATTTTCCTTGTTTACCTTACATTGATGCTCCAATTAAATTTGCCTCTCTTTTTTTCTTTAAGTTTCTCATTTCTTTTTCAGATAACAGATAATCAGAGTTGGAAGGGACCTTGTAGGTCATCTAGTCCAATCCCCTGTCCAAGCAGGAGACCCTACACTATTTCTGACAGATGGCAGTCCAATCTCTTCTTGAAAGTCTCAAGTGATAGTGCTTCCATAACTTCCGAAGGCAAGCTGTTCCATTGGTTGATTGTTCTCATTGTCAGAAAGTTTCTCCTTATTTCCAGGTTGAATCTTTCCTTGTTCAGTTTCCATCCATTATTCCTTGTTTGGCTTACAACTGCTTTGGAAAATAGCTTGACCCCTTCCTCTCTGTGGCAGCCCCTCAAATATTAGAAGACTGCTATCATCTCTCCCCTAGTCCTTCTCTTCACTAGACTAGCCATGCCCACTGTAACCGTTCTTCATATGTTTTAGTCTCCAGTCCCCTAACCATCCTGGTTGTTCTTTTCTGTACTTTTTTTAGAGTCTCAATAACTTTTTTATAGTATAGTGACCAAAAGTGGATGCAGTACTCTGTGTGGTCTTACTAAGGCTTTTTAGAGTAGTATTAGTACCTCACTTGATCTTGATTGTACCCCTCTGTTGATGCAACTTAGGATTGCATTGGGAATCTTATTAAAATTACCCATCAGTGGCTTTCTCTGGCTTCCTCTTCCACTCAACCTCTTTCCTCCTAGTACAGTTTAAATTATGCTTACATGCTACAGCACTGTACAATTGCTGTGTGGCATACTGATTACATTTGTGGAACACAGCATTCATGAACACTCATTAAGGCTGGCTGCCTGTTCATGGTCTGGAAAATTAACATATATATTCTAGCTTAATTTTACTATTAAGGTAATAAAGATATTAATTAAAAAGAGGGATAAGACACCTACATTAAAACACCCCTGTCATCCAGCTCTGGATTGATTTGCTTTGTAATGATAGCTTTTTCTGCCCCTTCTTTCACACAATTCACAGAAGCTTATGTGAATGGAAGTCTCTTTTCATTACTTTTAATATATCACTAATGTCTTTCATTTTGGCTTCAAGTAACTCAAGGATAGAATTATTTTCACAGCTCATTTAGGCACCATGTGAAACATATAATGAGTCAATACAGCAAAGAATCATGCAGGCAATGGTTTTCCAACTGAAACTCTATGCATGTTCAAATTAGACTTTGAAGATGCAAGATAGAAAGAGCATTGATGGAGACAACTGTTGAGTTTACCATGGATAGCAGGATAAGCAATTAGACAATAAAACAAATCTATCTGATTTTCTCACTTGACACACAAATGACCTAGCTCAAATTATTTTGGGCACATTATATAAAATCTATTGTGAAGTCAATATAGTCAAGAAAAATGTGGAAGGAAAAAGGAGAGAATGACCAATAGCGATGTGGCTAGCCTTCATTTCATTGCAGCTGTGATGGTTCTACCATTAGAAGATTTGAAAAAACAGGTTGGGGATCATTCTGAAGAAAACGTATCTGTATGATGTCTGTGAGTTAACACTGACTTAATAGCACATAGTCATAAGTATTCTTAGGGAGAATATATCTCTTTCCCCTATTGCAAAATAATACCACATCCAGGACAACATGATATAAAACAGTAGTATCTCAGAGTTTCTTGATAATCTGTGACATGATGAGAACTAAAACTGATGAGTACCAACTAAATTACATGACTTATTAAGTGACCCCCCCCCCCCCTATTTTGACTGGAAGAAATATCAAGTCATGACGTAGCCAACCTCAGCAAGTTCTCTGTCGACTACTGGGAGAAAGATAATTGCCAGGGCAAGATTTCTGCTCAAAACAGATTGAATACTGAATCCAGTAGAGTACTGAAGTAGGACCTTTTATCAAAATTGTGCTGCTATCACATTGAGAGCAACAACAGAAAGTAAATAATTCCACCCAATTCATGACTCACCATATATAGTGAATCGCACCAGAAGGAAACTGATGGACGATGTTCTCTTTTCTCTGCCCATCACATGAGGAGTAGCTTTTGAGAGGCCATATTGTGCAGAGCCATAATGACTGTCTGAGAGCCATCTCAAAGCATGTCTTCTCCAAAGCGCAGAGTTTTGAATGTCAATTCTCAGCCATTTAGTCTTTCCAAAGCAGAAGGTTGACAAACATTGTTCAAGAGTCATCTGTGGTAGCATCCGAGAAAGTTATTTTCCTCTCCACTGGCATAACCATATGGAGCTTTATTGTCTACCATAATTTTCCGTCTCTAAAAACAGCCTTTTGCCTGAAAATGTTCAGCCTGCACTAAATATGCTTGGCTTTAATGTGGCTCTATGCTCTTTAACAGCTTGCACATGCTCTTCTGGCAGACATACTGAATTTCTTTTCAGAGTAACTTAAGTGTCATTTGTTATTCCGATGGAGTACATGGTGTAATGTTTATGCATCCAATTATTTCTTTCATGTCTTTCATGGTCCTTGGGATTTTTGAACCTACTATCCCGCTCTTTCCCCTATCAGGAAAGCAAAAAGTTTGTTCAGGGAGATGACAGTTGGAAGAAATGTAAATATAGTAGGCATTTAGCTGCTGTAAGTGCTTGGATTTTATTGTGAAATAAATTCTGACTGTGCCTTGGTTTTTCCTCAAACATTTCACATTGTTAGTTTAGAACACTGATAGGCAACTACACATCCTATAAACCTAGCAAGCCCTCATCAAAATCTCCAATATCATTATAATAAAAATAGATTATGACACAATAAAAGAGTTAGGTTTGCGAAAGTGTTTGGTTTGTTTTAGATCTAGATTTTTTTTTTATCCAGTTGTGACTGGTCTTGAATTGTTAGCTTCCACATCAATTTAAGAACTATTGGTTCACACTGGCTTACATTTACATTTCATATAATAAATATAGGTATCATATTTTTTAAATTATTTGTTCCTTATCCCAATCAGACCTCATTCAACAGGCAACAAGATCACTAGAGCATAATAAAACTCCCTTTTTATAACCCTGTCATCCCTTAATTCAGGGTAGAGTTGGGACAACTGGATGAAACTATGCATTTACTGGCTGAAAGCACATTAAAATTAAAATGTAATTAAAATAAAAATTTAATGGAGAGATTTCCATCAAAATAATTTCTTAAAAATACACATGTAGTATAAATAAACAACCACATATTCTATAAACCTAAAAAATACTTTGTGAAGGTCTCCAAAGTCATTATAATGAAAATAGATTATGGCACAACAAAAGAATTGGGTTTGTGAAAGAGTTAGGTTGGTTTTAGATCTACAGAAAATTTCTTGTCCAGTTGTGACTGCTATTAGCTTTCACATCAATTGAAGAACTATTGGTTCACCCAGGTTATTGCTTCATGTTTCTGTGTCATATATTTATTTGTTAATTATACTTGTTACCTATCCCAACCAGACCCTATTCAGTAGGTTACAAGATCACTATAACTTAATAAAAATCACTTTTTATGACTGTCATTCCTTAATTCGGGATAGAGTCAGGATAGAGCTGAGCATTTACTGGCCAGATACACATTAAAATTAAATTTTAATTAAAATTAAAAATTACTGGCCGGGTTCACATTAAAAAATAATTTCTGAAAAATACACATATATAAAAAGCTAAAGTACAGTACTAATTAAAAAGTAGATAGCAGCAATGACTGTTCATGTGCCCATCTAATAAGTCAGTATGAAGCAATTTATAAAATGCTTACGAAGTGAGGATTGATTATATCTTATTTGCCATCTTGCTGTCATTGTTGCCATCATCAATTGTTATGGTTTTAATGTTACATCTGACACAATGTTGATTTTAATTTGTATGGTTTAATTGGTTATTTATTGTACTTGTAATAGTATTGTCTATAATGCACAACTGTGAAGTTTAGGGATAAGGTCTCACCAGATTTGAAGAGAATCTAATTCCATTGAGGACCAGTATACTGCATGAGTCAAAAAGAGGGCTGTGAAAATCTTTACAGACTCCTCACATCCCGGACATAAACTGTTTGAACTCCTACCCTCAAAATGACACTATGGAGCACTGCACATCAGAACAACTAGACACAGTTTTTTCCCAAACACCATCACTCTGCTAAACAGATAATTCCCTCAACTCTGTCAAACTATTAATTAAATCTGCATTACTATTACTATTAATCCTCCCATCCTTCCTTTAACCCATCTCCTCACACTTATCACTATATGACTGTAACCGTGTTGCTAGAATCCTAACTATTTTTATTGACTGTTTCCTAGTATGATTTGATTGCTTATTGTACCGTATGACTATTATTAAGTGTTGTACCTTATGATTCTTGACTCTTGATGAATGTATCTTTTCTCTTATGTACAGTGAGAGCACATGCACCAAGACAAATTCCTTGTGTGTCCAATCACACTTGGCCAATAAAGAATTCTATTCTATTCTAAAAGAGAATGTTAAAAACCACAGTCTAAAATTTGGCATAGTCATTTGGGTATAGATGTGTGTCGGTTTAAGGGATAAAGTGGGACCATTGGCCATGCTGGATGGAGATTCTGTGAACTAGCATTATTGCTAAATTTTTTAAAGTTTTAGAATCAGAACTATTTATAAGCTTTTATCTTTCAATTTATTTTGGAGTATGTACTTCATTTTTTTCCCCTTATTGGCTTTTTAAGTATCTTAGCTGATGAAGATTTTTTGTTTACTCAAAAGCTTGTAGGCTATAGATAGTCCTTGACTCATGACCAGAATTGAACCCAAAATTTCTGTTACTAAGTGAGATAGTTAAGTGAGTTTTGCCCCATTTTATGAACTTAGTCATTAAGTGAATCACTGCAGCTGTTAGGTTAGTAACCCAGGTTGTTAAGTGAACCCTTGTTGCAAAAGGGAAACAGATGACCCTGGAATAGTATAAACATCATAAATATGAACCCGTACCAAGTGCCGAATTTTGGTCGTGTGACCATGGGGATGTTGCAACAGTCCTTAAATGTGAAAAATGGTCCCAAGTCTTTTTAGTACCTTTGTAACTTAATGGTCAGTAACTGAATGCTTGTAAGTCAGGGACTACCTGTATTTTGAAGATCTTTCATTGGGTTAATAAAAACACTACAATTAATATGGACCCAAGAAGTCTCAAGATCCAGATGGATCTTGACAGATTAGAACACTGGGCCATATTTAACAAAGTGAAATTCAGCGTAGAGAAAAGTAAAGTCCTACATTTAGGCAAGAAAAATCAAAAGTACACATGTAGACTGGGTGAAACCAGGCTCAATAGCAGTAACTGTGAGAGGGATCTTGGAGTCTTAGAGGACAACCAGCTAAATATAAGCCAGCAGTGTGCAGCAGCAGCTGAAAAAGTCAATGCAATCCTAAATTGCATTAACAGAGGGATACAATCAAGATCAAGTGAGGTACTAATACCACTTTATAAAGCCTTAGTAAAAAAAAAAAGATGTTGAGACTTTAGAAAAAGTACAGAGAAGAGCAACCAGGATGATTTGGGGACTGGAGACTAAAACATATGAAAAATGGTTACAGGAACTGGGTATGGCTAGTCTAATGAAAAGAAGAACCAGGGGAGACAGGATAGCAGTGTTCCAATATTTGAGAGGCTGCCATAGAGAAGGAGTCAAGCTATTTTCTAAAGCACCTGTAGGCCAGGCAAGGAATAATGGATGGAAACTGAACAAGGAGAGATTTAACCTGGAAATAGGGAGAAACTTTCTGACAGTGAGAACAATCAACCAATGGAACAGCTTGCCCTCAGAAGTTGTGGGAGCGTCATCACTTGAGACTTTCAAGAAGAGATTGGACTCCCATTTGTCAGAAATGGTGTAGGGTCTCCTGCTTGGGCGGGGGGTTGGACTATGACCTACAAAGTCCTTTCCAACTCTGATTATCTGTTATCTGGAATATATCTTTAAGACTTGGAAAATACAGCATTAATTACTGATATAATCAATATTAAAACAGCATCCTTTCTATATCCTATACCTAGGACCCTATGATTTAATACTTTTTTAAAAAGTGGAAAAAAATTCTGTGGGGGTATCAGCTTTTCAAAGGAAATGAATGGAACAAAAAAAAAATGGGATTATTTTTTCCTGCTCCAAACTGAATCAGTACAAGTACCTAATCAATCCATAGTCAGTACGGGATCAAACCTAGTATGTCATTTGGATTGGCTTTCAATTTGAACAAAGATACCTTTCTGGAGTGAATTAGTTAATAAATGTGAGGAAGAAAGCAGTCAACCTGTTTGGCAAATGTAGTGTGATGAAATAAGATTGCATAGAAATTAATCCAGCAATAAGGATTGTTTTATTGTTTGTAATAATCATGTCAGAAGGAAACACAGTGCTATTCCATTTTAAAATTCATCACTTTACTTCCCTACACATCATACAGAAAAAAAACTGTGTGCTAAATAGGGAACAAATCTTAGCCATAAAATAAGTATGTTTATCGTTCAAATGCACCAGACTCCTAGGGATAAAGTTGTGTGCCTTTGAAAATAAATGTTGATTGAACATGAAATTACAGTGCAAAGACATATTAAGGAGCTGAAGTTAATTATGTAGTGTTAGAAGAAATTATTATAAATTAACAAAATGGAAATTTATTTAGGAAAAGAAATTGGGAAATGTTACTGATGTAGCAACAGAAGTGGGGCGGCGGGGTTGGTCCATAATTTATATTCCATAATGTGTGGTGCACCTGGAACTGCATCAAAATGTATCAAGTGCAAAAAAGAAGTAGATTTGTGACTTCGTAATCTGGGGCTCTATGGCAAGATCACAAAGCTTGGATCCATCTTGGAGGCAATCTGGATGAATAGTTGACGTTCTCTGCTAACTCTAGATTTGCACAACTATAGACAGGGCCATGATTATAGCACCATCCACTTCATGGATAACAAGACAAGATCTCAATAACATTCCAAATTCATTCGAATGTATTCTCTGAAGATTTAACAACTATGATAACCTGGAATGTAAGATATGTAGATCTTAGTGAGGGTAATTTAAAAAAAAAAACAATACAACTCTCATTGGCTCATTAAAAAATACTGGGTAAGTTTCTATCCCAGGACAGGGGAAAAAGAAACAAAGAAAGTTCCATCTTTAGGACTGTATGCACTCAGTGTGCTGTATACCAAATGTCTCTGCAGTCGATTAACATTTTGTTTGGGAATCCTGTCATATAACCACTTGGTCATTTAATTTCTCACATTAAGTCTAGGAGCTATTAATTTTGTTTTGTTCCTAATGTGGGCAACTTTGAGATGAGAGAACTTCCTAGAATTTTTAGCAATGTGGGAATCAGCACTGTCTTCTTCATCAGCAGTGCTGTCTTTGATGGATCTGCAGAGAAATTGACATTATTTATGGTTCAGTGTTGGTCTGTAAATGTCACGTGCATGTTTTATTGGCAGAGGCATATTTATGTTCTCTAATAGAAGGCTAGAAAATATCTCCTAGAATTCCAGGAAAGAATTGAAAGCTTTAGGAGAGTTGTTTTTATAATTATTTTCATCACCACTGCCTCTTAAACTTCTAAAAAGAAAGACATTGCTTGAATCCAATTATATCTGTCATAACACATAAAAATAAATACAAATGCATATTTTGCATCAATATAACAAGAAGAAAAAGATTGGAAATTTTATAATTAAACTGATCAGTACTACATTTTTTCCTTTAGGAAATTTCCTAATATTAAGATCAAGGGAAGTTTCAGATGGATTACTTGCTAGATGGACCTTTGAAGGATTTTCCCCCGTGAAGTTCTTTGCACAGCACCATGGCTCCTTTGCTTTTAAGAGCAAGGGGAAGCAGTCCTGTGTATTTTCTTCACTCCAATTCAGATCCCTTTATAGCCTTCTAAAAAGGAGACTGTTTTCTCACTGCTTCAAGTCCCACACCAGACAGCTGTAGCAGATGAATTGTGTGGGCCATCCTGTAGGACATATCAAAGCTCTCAGACCTAAAATGCCTCTAACCATTTGCCAAATATGGTGTGTCTCAGAGAAGAGAGGAGTTGCAAGTCCATAAGATTCACCCAAATCTATGACTTTCATAATGTATTAAGGGTGTTCCAGGCTGTATACAACTTTGGGGTATACTGTGGGAAAAACTGAAGCTTCCCAACTAGAATCATTTCCACCAAGAAGCTTTCTACAATAGTAGTGGTGTGGAGCAGTTAAAGGTCATCCAACTTCTTAGATGAGAATTGAAACATCTTCAAAGAAAAAACAAGAATTCCAGTTGCCTTTTGAAAAAGCACTTTTCGGACCTCCATGACCTGGATGACTGAGAATCTCCACAAACATTACAGTTTCTTATTATCTAGTAGCACTTTTATTCAATACAAGGTTACAGTTCTGAAGAAGATTTTTGGTTGAGAAGTGTTTCTTCTTCAAGGAAGAAACAAGAAAGTCCAGTTGTCCTTTTGAAAAAAGCACCTTTAGGACAAGAAATTGTATTCAAGTTGACTTTTGAAATTTGGTTTGCCTCCAAATGTTGGCAATCAGTTTAATGGTGATTTTAGTGGAAAATAAAGAAAGGGGTTTGGAGAGAATTTTGGCTTACAGAAGAGAAAACTCTCCTGTTATGAGTCTGAGGACTCCTGGACTTCAACATGTAACTTTTTAAATGAAATTCCTGGGCTCCCTTTTGTAAAATGAGAAGCTGACTTCTTTTGCATGCTACTTTTGATCATATCTATTGCATCTCAGGCCAGATCAGGTAGTTTTAAATTAGTAGTGTGATAAATGTGATCATAAAAACATGATACAATGTGTCATGTGACATTCACAGAAGAAACTGGGTATGGTTTTTTTATTGTTTTCTCGATTGGTTTTTTTGCTCTGGGCTGATCAGTAATCATAGACAAAGTAATCTATTTCTGCATCCCCTTAGAAAAAGAAATACAGGAAAAGAATACAAAATCTGAGGCAATATTGTCAGTAGCATTCATAGGGAAGCCGAAGTAATAAAAGTGTTGGTTTGGCCAGGAACAAAATTTCTGCAACAGGATCTTTTAATAGCAAAGACTCATGCTCAATAAAGATTTCATAAGTAATTCCAGCATTGTTTTTCTTTAAAACACTTTCCAGTTTACTCACTATCTATGTACAATCATCCCACATAACATTCTCCTTAACAGGTAGGCTTATACTGCTGTATTTTCTACTCTACACCTCCATTCAAATTTCTTATGCTCCTTCAAATTTTTCAGGTCTTTCCCCAATCCACTTGGAACCCAAAACCACTTGTGTGTTTGCCTAGGAAGAAGATACTACAGATGCTGCTTGGATTAGCTTGCTCCTGCTGTTGTTCTAGCTCTGTAGCCTTGTGCATATTTCACAAGCTGCCAATCATTAAAAGTTGGTGGTACCATGGCGGAACCCATCACAATATTCTTGTTTGCTAAGAGGCTGTGAACATCCAGGCTACTCTGGAATACTGGCATATATTGCCACTGTTTGAAGCAGCATCCAAATCACTTTTGTCCTGCTTATGATTGAAAATTACATAGCAGTTCCTATGGTTACTAATGTACAGTCAACAACTTCTGAGCTTCCTGAGGTGTTTGATGCCACTCCACTGTTGTTCACTACTCCTGGCTGCCACTTTTATGTTCTTAAAATATCTTTAAGCCCTGGTGGCGTTCAAATTTTTTTACTACCGGTTCTGTGGGTGTGGCTTGGTAGGCATGGCTTAGTGGGTATGGCAGGGGAAGGATACTGTAAAATCTCTATTCTCACCCCACTCCAGGGGAAGGTTACTGTAAAATTCCCATTCCCTCCCTCCCCACCCCACGAACCTGCTTTCCAGCTCCATTCTCCAGTGCAGGGCAACAAAAGAAGATACAGCGGATCAGCTGGGACTCAATGGGAGGCAGAGAATAGATGGGTAGGGGCCAATCAGAGGTGACATTTGCTGTTTCTCTGAACTACTCAAAATTTCCATTACCGGTTCTCCAGAACTGGTCAGAACCTGCTGAATACCACCTCTGTTTTTAAGGCTTCAGCTCTTTTCTGCATCTCTTGTTATTTGTTGTTGTTTTCTCCTTTCTTCTCCTTCTACATTCTTTTCTTCTATCCTTTCATTCTTTTCTCTTCCTCCTCAATATTTTTACAGGCTATACCATAACTGACATGTAGAATCACCAGCTAATGGAGTGGGGATGAGGGGAGGGGGTTAAAGATGCTTGCCAGCATGAAATTGTTCCAGAGGAATAAACATCATAGACTAGGGAAGCCTTATCTATTGGGTCCGAAGAGAATGCAACCAGTCTGATGAGATTCTTGTAACATGGCCAATCAACAATAAAGAAACTGCTTTGGTCTATTCCAAGGATGGGCTGCTGGGAGTTTGCAGGGGTTTGGGCGAACCCCTAGCTAAGATTCTTCACAGTTTGGAGAACCCCCAAATCCCACTCTTGGCTGGCCTCGCCCCCCCTGCCCCCCCAGGAGTCCCCAGGTAGGCCATTTGGGATGCAGGATGCACACAGAGGCTCAGGGAGGGCAAAAAAATGGGCCTCCCAGAAGTTTGGGAGCCCATTTCCAGAGAGCCTCCAGAAGCTGGGGAGGCTGTTTTCGCCTTCCCAGAGGCTTGAAGAAAGCCTCCTGAGCCCGGAGAGGGCAAAAAGGCCCCGCCTCCCCACCATGGTGCAGGAGGCCGACGAGGCCATGTCCACCATGGCCACGTCCACCCAAGCAGAGAACCCCTTGCTAAAATTTTTGAAGCTCACCCCTGGTCTATTCACAAAGTTGTCCTGGTTCCTTCCACCTGACAGCTAGGCTATTTTTAAAAGAGTGGCTCCTTAAACAGGTGTCAGGCCATCAAAGGAGACAGGACATTCTTTTACCTCTATTCCTCTCTATTCTTCTATTCACGTGCCATTTTAAAAGAGCTTATTGTAATTATTTCATAAGTTCATTTTTAAAGAATGAAAGTGTAAGGCATAATTAGTTCAAAATTATTTCATTCATTTTTAATAAAAGCTTCTATTGACATTATATGAAAGGTCATAAATGATCGGTAAAAATGAAATGAAATTCAGAAAGAAAGAGAGGATCTTATTATTTTGTTACAATCAAGTTTCTTTACACTAAGCAGAGAGGAAAATAATTCGTTGTCCACAACTTTAATTATTCACTTATTCAGAAATTGAATTACAGAATTTTAAACGTTCTGAGTTTTTGGAGAAAAAAAACCAGTTCATTTTTTGCAATAGATTCTTGATGTTTTATTTTACACAATAGCAAAAACATAGTCGCACTGATTTGCTATCATTAAAAAAAATCAATTTTTGACTTCATTTTTGATGAAATAAATTAAGCGGTGTGTTTTTTAATATAATACAGGTGAATCCAAACAAAACTGAGTTCTGTTTGTGACTCTTTTACTTAAATATCAAAAAAATATCAAAAAGGTAAATAGATGGTACATTTAATTTTTATTTTTATTTCTGTGTTTTAAAAACATGTTATAGCTCAGAATGAAATGAGTAAATACAACAGAAGCACTTTAAGATTAAAAATATGTAAAATATGTGCAGGAGAAACTGAGAGAAATATTTAAATAATATTAATGGACCAGTGTTATGTTACTGTGCAAAAATAATTAAAATACAGTTGCATAGCCAAAAATACTATGTTTCTCATATAATAAGGCCGGGTCTTATTTTTTTTTTTGAGCCCCCAAAAAATGGCTAGGCCATCTTTTCGGGGGGTGACTTAATTCCCCCCCTTGCATCTTCGGGCGGGCAGGTGGCGATGGCTTGGATGTTGACCTCGGCATTGTTGGGGCACTTCGTATCGGGGTCAATGCAGGCAGCACCATATCCGGGTGTGCAACAAAATACTTCCTAACAGCAAGCCCCCCCACCATTCCCCCCATTTCGCATGTTTTAATATAGGCCTTAGTTTGGTGGGAGGGGCTTAATTTCATTTCATGCCTATAAAACATGCTGGGACTTCCTATTGTGGGAGGCCATATTGTTGGAGAAACAGGGTATTATTAATATTAGAGCATCATTAAGTAGTGTAAGTTATATAGTTAAAAAAGTAATAAATAGGAGAAAAAGCAATACATGTAAATTTGTGCTCAATCCTCATAATGACCTATATTTTGCTTACTTATATAATTTCCAAGAAAAAGACTTGTCATTGTTTATTTTTAATATGTAGGCAATAAACCAGATTAATTCAACCTTTAGTATGCAAGGAGTTTAATATCATGCAGATGAGCCACAGGTATTGGCTAAAGGTCATCCAAACAGAATCAATAATCCTATATAAAATATGACTACAGCTGTATTTATATGGAGCACCTTAATGTAGTTAAGCTTCTCCAGTCAAGTACTACCTGTATGTATAAAATTATTATGGTTCCTTCTCACATGCCTGCAATGTTGGGAAATGTGAGATACAGAGGAAATATTATATTTCATTAGTTGACTCATATATAAATATTTTATGTCCCAAGAAGAGTTAGATCAAGAAAAATCTCCTACTTGTTACAAATTCACTTTGAAATAAATGAGTATATTCAATCTCTCAAATTAGTCCTTTGTGATCGTCATATCACTTCCTGCTCTGGTTTGCCAGTTCCTGTGCCCTCCTATAGAGAGTCACTTAGAATGGCCCAACCCATATGCTTTATAGAGAGACCTTAAGTTTCTAGCAATCTGACAGATTGTATTTTTTTTAAAAAAATATTGCATCTGGTTTATAATTCTGAAATACCACAGGCTTAAAAACAATAATAGTGGACACGCAGCTCTGAGATAATGTGCTTTGTTTGCTAAACATGACCATTTTACGGTTGATGGAGATCTCAAGTACATATCAGTTATAGTGGAAAACACACACACACACACACACACACACACACACACACACACACACAGAGAGAGAGAGAGAGAGGGGGGGGGCAGAGACAGGCAAACGAAGTGAAAGATAGAAAGAAAAAGAGAATGAGAGAGAATGACTGAGAGAGAAAGAGATTATGTATCTCAATGTAGGTGATGTGTTGTCTTCCTTAGAGCAAGCTGGCATCACACTTTGCTTCCATGAAGATTTTTCCCCTGGGCTTCTATATCAGAAAAGGCTTCTGTGCAGATTTTGTGCCCCAGAAGAACCCTATTTCAGCTTGGGCAATGAGCACTGGCCAACTATTTGAGCAAGCTGTGCTGGAGTAGGTTCAGCACCATATCATCCAACACTACTTGCCAAAGCCTCAGGCAAGTCATGCCAGAAGAGGACAGCAGCACCTTGCACAGATATTTGGCCACAATATCACAAAAGAACTATACTGAGAAGGGACCTGGAAAGCAGAGCAAAGAAAGCTCATCCCTTTAAGTCTTAGAAGTGAGGATGCTGTGTTACTCTGCAAAGCAGCTCCGAGGAAGTGCTTCTTTTGAACCTTTGAAGCCAAAGCATCCCTTTGAAGATTTTCACAGCCCTAATAATAATTGCAAGAGTCATTCACAGACTTGTCAGCCCTTGAATCTAATACTTTCCTCCTTGCAGAATTGTAAGATGCTATTTTCAAAGAAATCTTCAAGGCTTTTTAGTGCAGAGCATGATGTCCTGTCCTTTCCAATGTGCTAAGCTCCCAAACAACTTATTAAAAGCTGAGCTCTCCAGAGAATTTTGAATCAGTTAGATACCTGCTAAATCAGTCCACTTTCCACTGAATTTGATACAGCACATGCTAAATAGAATCAAAGACTTCATATAATATGTTCCCTTCATTTTTTGTACATGTTCCTTTTCCCTGTGATTAGCCAGAATTTTACACAGTTGGAAATTTTTTAAGAAAATACAAGTGTGTGGGGTGTGATAAAACATGAATAATTATGAGAGAGAGAGAGAGAGAGAGAGAGAGAGGGAGGGAGGGAGGGAGGGAGGGAGAAAATTTATCAGTCATATATTTAAGATGACACTCTTTAACCCGTGGATCAACTCAATTTCTGAAAAACATGTTTTAAATTTTACAAAGTGCTACATAATCAGTCAGATCATCAAATTGTGTCATGCAGAGAGGTGTAAAGGAAATGCATTAAAAGAAGATTGCAACAAGTAATATATACACTTCACATTAATTTTACTCTTAAGTAACCACTTGACAAAAACTGCATATTAGCTATTGGTGGGGAACAAAAGCAAAACACATGAACAAAACTAAAAAACTAACAGATAAACTGTCACTTTGTACTAGTGAAAAATTGAGTTCTATATTCCAGGCAAGGTGACAAATTATACCTTTACTTAAAACAGATGTCAGAATGATAATTTCTGATGATGATTTCATCACTCTACTGCATAGTTCACTTAAACACCCCAATATACTATTTTCAGAAAGACCGACTGCCAGTTGCAGGTTGATGATTCTCTATGTGTTTATGGCAAGTATATCTTTTAGAAAGAGATTTATTCAGTTTTATTTGTAACTAAATCATACATGGAGAAAATATATCTATGTGGTAGCTTGATGGCACATAATCAGTCATACCGCTATGCATTGAAAGTATAGATATTAATTAGTGAAAGAAATAATTTCATACAAGAAGTTATACATTGGCAAAAGTTCGATGGTATGGTTTCTGACTTTAGCTTAGCGATGAAATTCCTGAGGTACCTGAGGAATGAATATGATGGTTTTCCATTCTATAATAAAATCATAAATAATCTGCAATTTCCTTGGCTGTCTGTCTTTCAATTTCACCCCATAAGACAAAACAGACAAACGAAGAACACTAAATTATTAGAAAATTTATTAAATCAAAAAGTAGTCACAGCCAGAAAGGCAGCAATGCTATAAACAAAGGAAAAGCAATAACAGAGCATCTCTGCCTATTAAAAATAATAAAATTAGCCCACAACTTTACCAGAAAAAAAAAAATACAAACAGGACTGATTTCTCATTCTTTTCATTAATGCCTTAAATTGTTGTCACATCTATTCTTTTCCCCTCTTTCCTCCATTTCTTTATTAATCCCCTTTTTCTCCTTCATCTTCTTTGTTGAAAATCTCTATTGACACAGCATAGAAAAAAACAAGCTATGTCTGTAAGAAATACAATAATTACCATGAATGCTATGGTTTTTTAAAAAGACTTTTAAAGGACAAAAAATATGTTTTCATCAGAAAGCAATCTAATGTTCAGAGAAAATATATGGTTTAGTGACAAAGTAGACAAGTAATGGGGGAAACCATTCTGGTTCTGCATATTTCTCAAAACGAGAAACTACCATAGGTATAATTTACATGAGCACAGAATTATAGAGCTGCTGAACAATAAAGAAAATAGTTTAATATATTGTACAGTGCTAGGGTGAGATGCCACATATTCACTGGCTTTTTTAAAGAAACATTTTCAATGTTATTTGTAGGTTGATGTCTATTCTTTCATCTTAAAAACTATACTGGTGCACCTATAGCTATTATAGAGAGCACTCTAATTTTAAAAGGAATGGAAATCACTGGGTTTCAAATAAAATTATAGGCTTGGGTATTCTAACTTTCCCTCTGTACAATGGAACAGAATTCATGGAATGATGTGCCCCATCTTATCCTTGTTTTTGCATTCCTTGTGCTTCTCTGCCCTCAGATATTCTATGGTATAGCGTGGAACATGCAGAGAACATTCTAGGGAAAGGTAGATGATGGGGATACTTATGAAAATTATCTTCTATTTAATACAGGGAGAAATGCATGATCCAAACTATGTTTCATGCCCTATCATACATAAAAAATTGATGGTAAGGGCTCATCATCATATGTTTTTAGTGGTTAGAGGTTGTACCTTTTAAAGTCAACTTATGCTCATTTCTGAGCAAGGTAATACTGGGACTGACTTAGAAATATCCTGTTCTAGGATGTAATACAGAGAGTAGATATCGAGAATAGATGTTCCACAGAAATGTATAACTTGTTCTGAATAGGAAAGGAGAACTGAAGAAGCTTCTTAGATAAGAAGCAAAACGTCTTCAAGGAGTAACAAAGAAAGCCCAGTTGACTCTTGAAAAAACACCTTTGGGACAACCATGACCTGGATGACTGAGAACCTCTATAAAAAGGAGATGCTTGTTGCTTATTGTGATGTGTATTGAAATATTTTGTTTCAACACATGTCAACTTTCAAGGTGCATGGATTAATAATCATAAAAGGCTTATATTAAGAGACAAATTCTGCCAAGCATGGCTCTTTCGGGAAATTATTGATCTAGCCTGTTGATGATTTTTTCCTTCAAAAAGTGGAGGACATCCAAGATTTGTTTCTAGGAAAAATAATAATAGATAGGTGGAAAATAGGAGGAACTTTAGGAAAAATAACAACTAACACTGAAAGTTTAGATATTTCCAGACACTAAAGCTGAGTGTACATTGTTTTTTTTTTTTTACTTATTTGATTCATATAGCTGCCATTCTCATTAAAAGAAACTCTAGATAATGTACAACAAAGCTGGTACTTGAAGGCAGATCTTAGACTTTAAAAAAGATGACATTTTAATAAATTCAGAACAATGGAGTAGGACTCCATAAAAGGAAAAAATAATTAAGAAAATAGTCCAAGATGGTTGGAAGTTCCCCCCAAAAGTGAAATTGAATGCTTAATTGCAAGCAGTTCAAATGAGGAAAAGGAAATACAGCAGAAAAAGCTAATATCATTACAAGAACACTTATTTGAAATGTGAAGATTTACAAGGATAAATGTGGGAGAAAGTGTCAGAAAAGCTAAAGCTCTTAATGACTTGAGATTAGCTAATAAAATAATCACTTTCAAATAT
Organism: Pseudonaja textilis; assembly: GCF_900518735.1. The sequence continues at coordinate 2,316,388 of NW_020769356.1, forward strand.
GTTCAAAATTAAAGAATAAGAAACAGTGCCATTCGGTGAACATGAAAAAGGGTGATAAAGAAAAGGAAGAGTTTCTGCACTGATTCAATATTCTCTGCATTTCACCAAGCAATTATGATTCCAGTTCCAGCAAAACAGAAGTGTACTTAACCTTTTTGACTCTGAGTTCAAGTGAAACACATCCTAGAAGGCTAAAAATAATTATTGATGGTTTAGATGAACCTCATTATTCATTATTCTTAAGAAATTTGTTAGAATGAGGAAACTATCTAACAAAATGTTTTTCCTTTATTTCTAACTTGAAAAAGAGAAACAAAAGATAAATTATTTAGACAATAATCAGATTATTTAGACAATAATCATAGAAAAAATTATAGGGCAGATTATGAACAGTTCACCTATAAACATATTGAAAATAATACAGTGATTAAGAAAAATGATCTTGGATTTAATATTTTGTGATATCCCAATTAGTATTGATGGATTGGACAGTAATTCATAACTAGTTTGAAAACTACTCAGTGAGTAATTCTTCATCAAGTGGAATAAAGTGAAATATATTTCAGAATATTATATGAGTTGTTCCTGTGCCTCAAACATTTTCATGAATGATCTAGATGAAAATTGTATAAAAATTTTCAGATACAAAACTTTAAAATCTATCAAACTGGAGGGGAGTTCAAAAATTATTTTGATTAGTGTTAGAAGTAGGCTTAAAATAATAGGATGATATTTGACAAAGAAAATCCAACTTAATAAAAATTCAATATATATGCAAAAGGTGATGATTATCTGGACTGGTAGTAATACATGTGAAACAAATTTAGGAATCATAAGTTGAATATGAGTGAAAATTGTGAAAAGATGTGTAAGAGACAAATACAATTTCTGGCTGCCTCAATAGAATTCTAATTTCCAAATTACAAAAAAAAGTACTAATTCTACTCTATTCTGCATTGGTCAGATTTTATCTTAAACTCTTAGTTTAAGGTGAGAGAAAGGCAATGCAGATAATCAACAGACTAGAAACTAAATCTTATGATCAGGACTAATGTACCTGAGTATTTTCACCTTGCAAAAAGATTATTGCAGGGAACAAATGGTAACATTTTTCACACACATGAAAAAAAATATATAGGGAAAGTTCTCCAGAAATAACCAGAAAACAAGGATCAATATACTGTAGTTCTCAAGCTCCAGGAAGACTGATTAAATGTTTGTTAAGACTACTTTGATAGATGAATCATTTACCCCTTCTTGGCATTTTCCAGCAGAGACTAGACAAATTTCTGTTGGCAAAGCTTTGATCTAGATTTTTATAATGATTAAGAATAACTCAATAATCTTAATTTTTCCTAAGAATTATATATTATATGAATTAAATGCTAATTTATCCAGGGCTTATAAATGCAACCCCACAGCATGATATTTTTTTTTCAGGTTCACCACATGTGATAGCTATTGGAACAAGAGAGGTCCTTATTATTTCTTTAAAATTGCCAGCCCCATCATGAATATAAATTTCAATCATATCAGTTCCTGCCTTGCAGAAAAAAAGCAGCTCTTGTAGCTATCTGAGTTTAAAACAAGCTTTAAAATGACTCAACCAGATGTTTGAACAGTATGCTTGAATGTATTTTGAATGAGACATATCCAATTTCATTAAAAAGAAAAATCCTGCATTATAAAAATTATTTACATTGTAATTAAATTTAACTACCATCAATCTGACTGCCAAAGCAGGATTAGGGAGAGTATATTAACAACAACAACAACAAAAAAAAAAAAAACCTGGGCAGGAGGCATCCTCCCGTTTATTCATGTTATGGGGGTGTTTCTCTATTTTGATGGCTTCCCTGATTATTCTCTTGTTGAAATGTTCAGTATTGGAGATTAATTAGGTTTCCTCAAAATTAATTTCATGTCCTGTGGCTTTAAGGTGCTGGAAAAGGGAGGAAGTATTTTCTTCTTTTCTGACTGCGTTCTTGTGTTCTGTGATGCATACATTTATTCTCCAGTTGGTTTGTCCAATGTATGTGGCTGGACAATTGTTGCATGGTAGCAACAATTAGCCCCTATCAACAAATGAGTCCCAGACACGAAAACCAACACCAGACCCAAAACAACACATGACACCACCACCATTTTCCCTCACCAGACTCAAACCCAAACCCATCCCATAGACGAAAGACAACCACCATCCAGAAACCAGACCATGGCTGCATCACCACCTGCCCCACACCCTGACCCCCAAACCAAGGAAACAGACACACGCCATGAACACATATCCAGGCCTCAAACTCGGAGCCAACCAAAACCCGAAACATCACATCACAGCCACCTGCTCAGGATATCATATCACAGAACTCAGGAGGTTATACCACAAAACCTCAGGATGTTGCAACACAGCCAACGACCCAGGAGATTACAGCAATAGAACTCAGAAGGTCATCACACAGCCCATTACCCAGGTTGTTACAACACAGGAGGCTGATAGACACACAGCCAATACCTCAGCCACATAGGTTCTTACGAAAAAGCCAGCCAATCTGCAAACATCAACTCCATCAACCAATCAAGAAATGACAACATAGCTAACCTCCTACCAGTATATATAGGGAGACGGCAGCTCCGATCACGCTTTGCTTGCAGAAGCACGAAGCCAAAAGCACCAGCCCGAAGATGGTGAGTGGGACCTCGTCGAAATGTTGCCAAGATACTCTCAATCTTACATGGGAAATGACCCATGAAAATCTATGAGTGTGTGTGTGTGTGTGTGTGTGTGTGTGTTATTCAGCTTTGTTCGGGTATTTTCCCATGGCATTATAGTTGTGCTCTTAATAATGACGTGGGAAAATACCTGAACAAAGCTGAATACCATACATATAAATACCCGTGACGTTCGGGTCTTTTCCCATGTAAGATTAGGAGTATCTTGGTGACGTATTGGCGAGGTCCCACTTGCCATCCTCAGGCTGGTGCTTTCGGCTTCATGCCAGTGCAAGCAGTGTGTGATCGGAGCTGCCGTCTCTCTATAAATACTGGGGGGGGGGGGGGGGGG
>NW_020769356.1:2319548-2356582 GCF_900518735.1 Pseudonaja textilis
GGGGGGGGGGGGGGGGGGGGGGGGGGGGGGTGCTGGGCTGGTTGACTGCGCTGCTGCCTCTTGATTGGTTGATGGAGTTGATGTTGGTATAATGGGCTGTGTGATGGCCTTGTGAGTTTTGTTGTGGAGATATCCTGGATCTTGCTCTGTAATCTCCTAGGTCGTTTGTTTTGTAGTGATCTTTTTTCCATTAGCCTCCCATAATGAAAAAAGATTAGCAAATGTCTCCCGTAGTGAAAAAAGATCACTACAATTATAACATATCTTCTTTTGCCCTTTATTGTGTAATCTGTCTTTGGTCTATCCATTCATACCAGCAGTTCCAGCTGTCATAATACATTGATGTTTCTTCATCTTTTAATGCCAAAGTTAATTTGTCCATTTCTGCACAACTTGAGATTTTTTGAATAATCATTTTCTTTAATGGAACATGAGGTTGTTTCCAACACTGTACAAAAGCCAATCTGGCCACTGTCAAAGTATGTACTATTGTATACTCCACTTTTTTGGGAAATTGTTTATTAAAGATCTCTAATAGAAAGAATCCTGGTTTGAATTTGATCTGTTCTATTGTTATTTCTGCCGAATATTTTCTAATTTTCTGCCAATATTTTTGAGCCTCTGTACAAGACCACCACCCATGGAAGAATGTTCCCTCCTTTTTTCTTCTTTCTTATTTTTAATTATTATTTAGCATATGACGAAAACATGACAGAAGAAAAGTAAACATATACACAATATCCACATAAATAAATACGGACCTTCTACAGACATATGCTTCATCACTGGAGGTTTTTAAGAAGAGACTGGACAGTCACTTATCTGAAATGGTATAAGACAGTGGTGGCTGACCTTTTTTGGCTCCCATGCTGATAATTGCCTGTGCGCTCCTGCGCTCACATGCCAACACCCAGAAGGCAATGCATGCTGAGGGCCCCCACACCCCCTGCACATGCGCACAAAATCACCCTCCTGTGCACCGCACAACTCTGTGAATGCATCCGTGACCCCCCCACACTGCACTTCTCTGCGCATGCACGTGTGTCTCTCATGCCCGCCGCCCCCCCAGCATGTCAGATACCTGACAATCAGCTGTCAGATGACAGCAGTGCATGCACATGCACAGTGGGGCTCTTCTGGGTGAGCTCTCGTGTGCTGGCAGAAGTGGCTCAGCGTGCCATTTCCGGCATGCGTGCCATAGCTTCACCAACATGGGTATAGGATCTCCTGCTTAAGCAGTGGGTTGGACTAGGAGATCTCCAAGATTCCTTCCAGCTCTATTCTGATTCTGATTCTCCTAACTGGATGTCCAACAGGAGGTTGCCTCTAGCATTGCTTCATGCAGATCTTCAAGGAGATAGGCTCTTCATGTCATTAGTTGTCAGTGTAAGATATTTCAGCATTAGTGGAATGATAATGAAAAACAAAATAAATACAGAGTGTATCTACAATTCAAAGTGGGGAAGACCAAGTCAGGTTGAGTTTACTTTGCTTAGGAATATACAGTGCTTATGAATATGTCTCTTCAAGTATAACAAAAGAGCTACCAATAACACCCAAGCTTCTTTTTGTTCCAGGGACAATGGTGAATCTCAGCTCAGTTCAACCTTTTTAAGTTATCTTGGAAAAATCATAAACTGAAAACACAGCCCTGAAGATCAGTATTACAAGGGGGAGAAAACCTGGAAATTTTCAGCTCTGTGACTGAAACACAAAAGGGCCTTAAACACAAGTAACATAAAAAGAAGGGAAAGATCAATGAAATTAATTTCCTGAACAATATACATAATACATGATCCTTTAATAAGTAAGTAAAGGTAAGGGTTTCCCTGTCAGTCATTTCCAACTCTAGGGGGTAGTGCTCATCTCTGTTCCTTGGCTGAAGGAGCCAGCGTTGTCTGAAGAGATTTTCTGTGGCCAGCATGACTATATGCCAAGGCACACAGAGAACTGTTACCTTCCCACTGAAATGGAACCTATTAAACTATTTGCATTTGCATGCTTTCGACCTGCTAGATGAGCAGGAACTGGGGCAAGGAATGGGAGTTCATTCGGTTGCAAGGCACTCAGGTCTCAAACCTGGGCTGTCAGCTGACAAGATCAATTACTTGTAACCACTGAATCTCGTGCCCCACACTTTTAATAACTTAATAATTTTCTTTATGTACTAAGAAAAGAAAATGATTTTGTCTGGGTGCAGTAATACAGATCAGAAAGAAAACTCAACTGATTATCACTGCTGTAAAGTATTCCAGGGAATACTATTTAAAATCATTGTCATCACAACCATCATCATTATCATCTTTAGTAATATTACCACAATGCTCTGACATTTGCTAATATTTTATTTATTCATGTACTTGTTATTGTTGCTTACTCCAGTAGACTCTGAATATGAGATAGGCTGGACTAAAAAAACTCATAACAATAAAACATTATAGTCCTTCACAAATACAGGCCTGGGAGCAGAGCTGGAGACTTAAGAGCTTTCCAGAACCCCAGGAGAGTTTTTAAAGGTACACTATCATTGTCCTGGGAAATGTCCTTGTCAAAGCCAGCCCTTTCATAAATCATCATTTCCTTCCAACTTCTGGAAAGGCATGTGATCTATCTTTGCTTTACTTTGATCTGACCAAACTCGAATATGAGATTTTGTTAGGAAAAAAATGATCAATACCCCTTTGTAGTTTGAGTAGCACATGAAGTTGCATTCAAAGAAATGATGATTGAACATTACCAGGGAAAATGGGAATATATGGCATTATCTTATTTTTCCAAAATGGACAAGGACCTTTAATTCTGTTATCTTGACTGAAGTCCACCCACCTAGTTTATTATCTACTTGTAGTCCACCATGCACAGAAATCATATTCAGTATTCATAACATACATGGACTCAGGGTGGCCTAAAACTCACATGTTGCTATGATTGTATTGTTAAGCTGTAGAAAAGTTCCTTAAGGTGGAGCACAGAATATCTCTGTTGCAGTAATTGTTTAAGTGAACATAAGAGTTTTCTTCACATTAGAGCAGGGATTTGTTCAGGAAATTGTTCCTGAGGGAACCAAGTGCCACACTTTAAGGCAGAGAGGATGGCAGAGAGCCAGGGAAGGCAATGGCAATTGATTAAAAAAAAAAATCTCTTCAGGAACTTGTATCACCCCCTCCCCCCAACCTTTGATGGCAGAGTAGTGAAGTCAAAGTAATATCCTGCCAATGAGTGCACTATGCACCATGTTACCTTTTTCATGTAGCGGCTACAAAAATTATGCCAATATCCCAATTATTTTTAATAAACATCAGGAAGCAGGCAATACTTAAATCCTAAAAAGGAGATGGAGAGCAGAATAGTTAAGTCTATCTTGAAATGAATAACGAGTGACAGAAAAATTGTGGTTATTCTATTACGCATATTCAATATGAAAGCCTTGAAGGTTTTCAATAATTTTCAATAATTAGTTTTTTGGTCTAAGAAACACTGCCTTAAAAACTAATCTGTGTCACAGTTGGTGCATTTGATCAAGAACAAGGAGAAGAAGAAGGAAAAGCACCAACCGGTTTACAGATTAAACCATGAAAAAAAAAATCCATTTCATAAAATGAGTTCTTGGATTTTACTTTGTAGATAGATGTGTAAATGTTGTGAAATATTAAATCAAAATTAATTTCTAATTCCAAAGAAACAGCAAGTGAGATGTATGGCAAGTGATATGTAATTTTTCTGAACCATTGGAGATTGAATATTAAATGACACAACCAACATGAGTTTATCTAGCAATTACTAATGTATGATTTCATGAAGGTTACATGAGTGCAATCAAGTTGATTTTAAAAAATCCTATTCAATAGAACACAAAAATGGAGCATTCAATAACTACAATACGTGAAAGGTTTTAGAAGATTCTTTGTACAATATTACAATTTTTGTTTCATCTCTGGATAATTAAATTTCCCATTGAAAGCATATATAACTGAAGGGACAATTGAATCATTAATATTTAAATTTTCTATGGACTTCAAACCAAGAGTTTATTCCATGGGCAATTTTCTGTATTATTATGTTTCATTGTTTTATTTTTAAATAGGACATATTGGCTGCTTTATTGTTGAAATAAGTGTTTCCATGTTTGCATTTCCCACAATAAGTGAATGCTCTAAAGGAACAAATAAAATATTTCATTATTTTTCTATCCTTTGATTGTATGCAGAGAAGATAACTACAGAAAAATAAAGCCAAGGTTGAAGGTAAAGCTCTGGGATCCCATTCAGAAAAATGAATAGGGTGGCCCTCAAACGGAGTTCCGTACCCTTTCCTATTTTGAAGTGCATTAAGTAATATATGGGGGTGGGCTTCAAAAATTTTAGCAAAGGGTTGTTTGCCTGGTTGCTGGGTAGGCATGGCCATGGTGAACGTGGCATAGTCAGCTTCCTGTACCATGGAAGAGGGGAAGTTCCTTGGGCTCCGGAGGCTCTCTCGAAGCCAGAAATGGACCCATTTCTGGCCTTTCTGAACTTCTGGGAGGTACATTTTTCACCTTCCCTGAGCTTCCACATGCGCCCTGCACTTATCTGCACTCAAACGGGGCCGATTGGGGACTCCTGGGAGGGGTAGAGTGCGGTGGGTGGGGCCAGCCAGGAGTGGGATTTGGAGGTTCTCCAAACTGCACAGAATCTTAGCTAGCAGCTCTCTCGAACCCACAGCAGCCCACCCTTGGTAATAGAGATTACGTTCTAAAACAGTGGTTTTTCAATCTTGGCAACATTAAGATGTGCGGACCCCAAGTCCCAGAATTCCTCAGCCAGCATGATGGAAATTGAAGTATGTAGGTCTTAGAGTTGCCAAGATTAAGAAATGTGGTTCAAAAATTTGCTCACCTTAAAGGCAAGTTGAGGGATGTTATTGTAAACATTAGCAGGGCAAGTAGTTTGGAAGAAGCTTCAGGAGTCTGAGAGCACCCATTTTGTCCCTTACATCTGATTCTCCAAACAGAAACAAATTAGAGGGGAAAAAAACTCACATTTGTAGCACATGCACTTGGCCAGCCAGGAGTGGGATTTGGGGGTTCTCCAAACAAAAGACATGCCATTGAATTGCATACTTTGGTTTTCTTTTTCTTAAACAGTATGTTGAAATGACGTTAAGAAATGCATATACTCACCCAGAAAATTCATCCTTTCTTTAAAAAAAATGATAACTAGCTAACAAGTATTAAATGTTGAGGTATATCACAGCAAATTAGCTGGAACTCTACTAACCATAACTTTTGGCTTGGATATTTATTTAGTACCTTGGAAAATGTCCTGAGATTCAAACTGGATTTAGAAAACTTTAATTTCTATTTCTCATGTATTGCATAAGAAACCACTGACACAAATGGATTACATTTTCATGAATGGCAATTATTTAGCAGAGGTTGACATACATTCAGTGTAAGGCACAAAACACACCACAAATGAAATTGGCAATAACTATTGCCCTTTCATAAAGGGCTTCTTACATTTGTTCATGGCAATTTTTTATGAAAATGACCCAGAATTTAAAAGTACCTTTCTCTGGGGATGCTTATATGCCTCCCCACTGCCTTTTTTGACACTTTAAATGGAAATTATAAGAACATGTAGATCATATTACAAGGATAAATTCATTGTGAAGCTGTTTAAAGCTATATTTCACTAAACTGGCTAAATTCCCTAAAAATTCAATAGGACAGGAGTTACTGATAAATATAAAACAAATCATGTTAAGGGAATGAACTTGAGCACGTAGTATTTCACCAGAAAAGCCTAATAGAGGTAGTCCTTGACTTATGACGGTGATTGAGTCCCAAATTGCTGTTGCTAAGTGAAACATTTAAGTTATTTTTCCCCCCATTTGAGGATCTTTCTTTCCACAGCTGTTAACTGAACACTGCAGTTGTCAAGTTACTAACATGGTTGTTAAGTGAATTTGGTTTCCCCATTGACTTCACATGTCAGAAAAATCACAAAAAGTGATCACGTTACTCTGGGACATTGCAATCATCATAAATATGAGTCAGTTGCCAAGCATCTGAATTTTGATCACATGACCATAGGAATGCTTCAATGGTCATATGTGTGAAAAATGGTCATAAGTCACTTTTTTCAGTGCTGTTGTAACTTTGAATTGTCACTAAATGAATGTTGTAACTCAAGGACTACCTGTATTACACTATTCTGAGTCTTCTAGATCAGGGGTCTCCAACTTTGGCAACTTTAAGACTTATGGACTTCAACTTCCAGATTTCCTCAGCCACAAGTCTTAAAGTTGCTAAGGTTATAGATCTCTTCTCTAGATGCCACAAGTCTTTTTTGTGACTCCTAGTTTTAGGAGACTGTATTACTAAATGTATGGTAATTGCCTTGTGATATGTAACTTCAAAATTCTTCCCTCAATGAATTTACAGCATGAATTTGCTTCTAAATGAGAGAGGGGAAAATTTTGTCATTGCTTCCACAAGTATAATGTCTCCAAATTTTTCAAGGGCTATTCAATCTTATCTTCTTCCCACTATCCAGACAGGACGAACACATATCTTCCCAAAAGCTAAGCATCATGCCTTAGCATTCAGTGCTATTCCTTTCTGCTTTTCAGTGTTTGATTATTTGTTTGTTTTTGGTACTTATCTTTAATAAGTTGATAGGGCTAAATCTTTAGACAAAGAGTGCAGAGAAGAGCAACTAAGTAAAGACGATTAAAACATATGAAGAATGATTGAAGGAACTGAGTATGGCTAGTTTAGAAAAAAGAAAGACTAGAGATGACATGATAGCAGTATTCCAGTATCTGAGGGGCTGCCACAAAGAAGAGAAGGTCAACTGAGCTTCCAAAGCACCAGAAGGCAGGACAAGAAACAATGGATGGAAACAAATCAAGGAGAGGAGCAACTTGGAATTAAGGAGAAACTTCCTAACAGTGAGGACTATTAACCGGTGGAACAACTTGATTTAAGAAGCTGTAGGTGCTTCATCACTGGAGATTTTTGAGAAGAGACAGGACAGCCATTTGTCTGAAATGATATAGGATTCCCTGACTGAGCAAGGGGTTGGACTAGAAGATCTTCAAGACCTCTGTTCTGAATTCAAATCCAGTTTGCAAACTAGACTGGGGAGTGCAGAATAAATCTCAAAAGAAAGTACTATTGCAAAGAAAACTTCATGCCGATATTCATATAGTCCCAAGAATTTAAGCTTAACTCACTTTATCTTTAAGGGAATAGCAAGAAGTTCTGCAGAAACAGTATCTCATTAAAAACAATGTGGCTTTTCAATGGGTCTGATTTTGATAGAATCCTTATCAGATTCTTATTTAATCATCCTTCTGTTAAGAAAAGTTGGGTATCATGATAATTGTTCATTTAACACTCTAGCAATGTTTTCCTCACACATTTAATTGGACAGGAAACTGTAGTATTGCTGTCAAATGTCCCAAGTTTAATTCAATTTACACTTCTTTCATGATGGCACCTCAAATGAACACAAACTGTCAGGAAACCATCCTGAGGAAATTAACGCAACTGGTTGCAGTGCATTTTTGGAGAAAGGAAATGAAGGCTTGTACAGCAACAGTCTCCAAAATATTGGGTTTCATTGTTTAGCTAAAACATTAACAAATCCTTCATATATGCCACAATACTAGCTTAATACTAATCCACTCTAATACTGAGTTAATGCTAATCCACTTTTTATTTACTCTTGTTCTCTCTCTCGCACAAAACACATTAAACAATTTCTACAAAAAAACGCAATTATGAAAATATTGGCACTGGAAATTATAGCCCTTCCTTATGCTCATCAGGGTGGCTGCGGAAAAGTTGAAATGGTACCTGGGGCAAATAAAATCCACCCCTATTACATGTGTGCTAGATATGAGTGTTAACTCTCTTTCGAACCCCCTGCAGAGGTTCCTGTAATAGCCGAGAATACATTCAGCCCTCTGCTTTCCCCTAACTGAAAGGTCTATAAGTTATCAGGCAAATTTCTTTTCCAGTCCTGCAGCTCAAGTTCTTTTTAACAGTCAAAGTGCTGAGAATCAAGGAGAAAGCATTGACAATTCATTTTGAGTGCACTTTTGAGGAGGATAGATAAGAGGCTAAGTCCCAAAGCCTCAGAAGTTACAAAAATTAAACTTTCCTTTTGGAGTGGATAGGAACATTTGAACCAAGGCTGCCAAAACTGGGATGTAGGTGGTGGTTCATAAAACAAGATAGTCAATTCAACCATGTGCTCAAAACCATCCACCCTTTCAATATGCAGCTGTAAAAAACGGGCAAGACTTTGATCATAGCAATAGCACTTAGACTTATATACCACTTGTCGGGCTCCGAGTTCACCTAGAGCCAGTCAGCTCCAAATATGCCTCACAGCAAGTCAGCTGGCTATGTCACCTTATCTCTGCTGCTGCTGGATCTGTATTTCTGCTTGTGTGCTGGCCGATGGCTTTGGAATGACTCAGCAGAGCTGAGGATGGATTCTGCAACTACTGTGGGGCTGCTGGAACTGGCTCTTTCTTGATGTGGTGCATATTGTTGGTGGTAATTGGGACTTAGGTTAAAACATGGTGAAGGTGGCACCACATGGGGATCAGTTAGTGAGGGTCGGAATAGGGTATGGATGTAGACATGCTGTAGGGTTAATAGCATTTAGGGATAATGATGTAGGCATGGCCAGAATTAGAACTACGTATAGGTCTGGGTCTGGTGGGGTGTGTCTCATGATAATGGTGATAAAAGGAAAGGGAGCAAACTCAAACCCAACTCTAACCTTCTCTCAGCCAGTGCTTTACAACCCTCATTAAGCAGTTTACAGAGCCAGCATCTTGCACCCAACAATCCGGGTCCTCATTTTACTGACCTCGGAAGGATGGAAGACTGAGTCAACCTTGAGCCAGTGAGACCCAAACTGTCAAACTGCAAATCATGATTCAATTATGATTACAACTTTGACTTTTTCTTCCCCTCCTAAAGATGCCCATGGGTAAGATTGGATGTGTAATATAGATGCATGGGCTATGGGTATAGAACATGCTAAGAGGTGTTCCAAACCAAGAATAACCTTTTTGTATACATTACTATTCTGGAGCGTTAATTACAAATATCAAAATTTTGCCCTTCCATTTCCTATGGAAACACTTTTTTTTGTTCATCCAGAATGGATATCATTTGGGGAAGATTAGACTGTTATGAAGGACTAAGAACTACCAGAGCTCAGAGCAATAAAGTGCCCATAATCAGGTTATTTTCCTAGAGCAGTGTGGTGGCCAGTGGTGAAGCCCTCACCTCACAATCAGAAGGCTGTGAGTTTGATCCTAGGTTGTAGCAGATATTTATCTTTCTGGATGCAAAGAGAAAATATCTGCTGTGACCTCGGTGTAGGTGTCAGGAAGGATATCTGGCTAGTAAATGTTCAGCTCCATTCAGTCACCCTAACTCCACCCTGTTGCAAGGGATTATAGGGTCATTAAGAGAAAAAAATAAATCAAGTTTTTTGTCCTCAGAATCTGATGATAGCTTGTTCAGTGTAAGAGCACAGAATATAACAATTTTCATATTCATTTTGCAGAATCTTTTCCCTATACCAATGACCTATTCAGGTCTTTTCTGCAGCATTCACAAAGCCTCTTGATTATTCTTTATGTGTACACTGTCTGTCCATCTTTAACCTTCTAGTGACATTACCTTGATTACCAACATGCAGAGAACACCAATTGGTAGGACAAAAATGGAGAAAGAGGAACTGCTTATAAAGCCAAAAGGCCAATAGCGGTCACCAGTCCCTACAACTGCAATATTTACAATTATTTTGCACAGGAAAAAGAGAAGACAGTGAATGAACAATTTGCAGAGGGGTGGATGGGTAAATGAATGAGAGAGGTGAATTGACTAAAAACAGGTACAATGGGGAAATAAATACATGGACAGTGATGTATGTGTTGTAAACAAAGAGAGGAAAATTGGATACGACAACAGAGGAATGGAAAGCTGGATAAGCAGGTGAGAGAAAGTTCAAGTGGGAATTGATAAGGTGAGAAAGGAGAAAATGAATCCATTGCAATTTATTTACAAGAGAGATCACAGTGCCAAGCAGGACCCAAGACTGAGTAAAAATGACACAAGGTAGTCAATGGAAACAACTACACATCACTCTCTGTCACCACATATTTCCATGTGCATATATTTAAATCAGATGTTTTGCTCCGGTTTAAAGTCCTTTGCATCAAATATTTTATCTATCCCTGTGAAACAAGGCAGACTATTGTCTCCATATGTTGCACTGGAAATCTGTCAAGATTTAGTTTATGATACAAAAACAGCAGGGGTGCCGTTGTGCATGCTTTTTCCCTGGATACATTCAGACCAGGGGTCTCCAACCTTGGCAACTTTAAGCCAGGTTTACTTCAACTCCCAGAATTCTGGGAGTTCAAGTCTGCCGGGCTTAAAGTTGCCAAGGTTGGAGACCCCTGATTCAGACGGTAGATACACTTTCACCATTAAAAGAAGCAGGTTGAGCTGTTACCGGACTTAATGTATTGGGCTTCTCAATGAAGGCGATTCTGGGAGCTGAAGTCCACCAGTCTTAAAGCTGACAAGGTTGGAAAGCCCTGATTCAGACTGTAGACACACTTTCATCGTTAAAAGGAGCTGGTTGAGTTGTTACTGGATTTAATGTATTGGGCTTCTCAGTGAAGGCATCATCACCTTTTCTACAGCTAGTTGCACAGATTTGGGAAACAGCAGCATAATCACTTCTGTTTATATGATTTCCAAATCTCAAACTTATGACAGAAGGACAAACTAAAGCCATAGCTTGCAGGCTGCAGCAATTCATGTACAAAGGGCATCCCTGGTGTAAGTAAAGGGTTTTTTTTTTCAACATTTCTTTTAAATTAGAAGTATTTCAGGGACAAAAGTCTTTTGCAAAGAGTATCCTTAGTAGAGTCCATCAGTAGGTGGATAACAAAAGCAATACCAGTACTGTATGTAATAGAGTACAGTAGAAAATACGTCATTTACTTATTTGGAGGGGAGAGGGCAACCAGTTGCTAGGCAATCAGACAGAGCTCTAATGTGATATGCAAGATGAACATCCTCAATTCTTCCATTTCTAAAGCTTTAAGAAGAACTTACTCCATTTTTTTTTAACTTGGTGTGATCCTTGACCTTATTATTCCTATAACATGGATGGCTTCATTGCCATTCTGCTCTTTCAAAACCCAAGCATCCTTGCCCAAACACCGTATTTCTCAACCTCAACAACTTGATGATGTGTGGATTTCAATTCCTAGAATTCTCCCAACTAGCCTGCTGGCTGAAGAATTCTGGGAGTTGAAATCCACATATCTTCAAATTGTTGAAGTTGAGAAACATTACCTTAACAAACACTTCAAGAAAATAGGTTAAAAACCAATCCTAAATAAAGTAAATCTCTTTGCCATTCTTGGATAATTTAATTTGTCTTCCCGTGTCTCTCTCTGGATACACACAGGTATATGAGAAAAGAAGTAACTTTGTGACTTTCATTTCTGAAATATGATTTTGAAATTTCTCCTGAATGGTTTTTTTTTTTTCATATAAAGAGGTTGGTATAATAAAATGAGAATTAGGGACATTTGGAAGAAAAAGACTGCCCAATTATCATTGGATATGTGTACAGTCAGAAAGAAATGTCAAACATATCTAATCAGTTGTGTATAAATAATTTTGTATCTATATTATTTCATTAAGCAATTTTTTTTCTGCAGTCTCTGAAGAGAGGAAAAAAGGTGGACAAGAAAAGGGTGAAGGAAATTTAAGCTTTGTGGATTCTTTCAGATTTGGGACTAGTCTTACTATTTGGAACATAAACATTCTTATTATTTGGAACACATGGGTAAGGGGAAATACATTTGAGGTTATTGGAGTTAAAGTTATGACATTTGATGAAATCATTGATGGTTTCAATGAGTTTCAAACTCAGGTTCACTGTAGAACTGGCCCTATTTTTTTTACACTTGGTATAGTAGATAAATAGCCATTGTATCAAACTAGATGAATTTTAGTTTTACTGAATTATTCTGTTAACCTGCCCATTCTTGATATTAAGCAATTTTAACATTAAGCTTTGCTATTGAATGAATGTGAAATCCTCATTTTTGCTGAAAGCAGTCTTTTGTAAACAATGCATTTTTAAAAAAATCCTAAATAAAGACAGACAATTGGAGCATTATATTATTGTTCATGGTGAAAAAATGATCACAAAACTTTTAACTGAATAGCATTTATTTTCCAACAAATAAATATAACTGAGCACTGGGCAGAATGTACATTGTAGATTTCTAAGGAGATCTCCATCTTCTAAGGAGATTTCTCTATCTTGTAACACTTTGATAAAAAGAAGAACAACTAATAACAAGTATACCTGCTAGGACTGGCCTTCTGCTATTTGACCATCTATTATCTTCTTTGTTCCTGGTGCATAAAATAAGACTAATATTTTTTTGCTTTTATAATTGTTTATTCAATTATACTATTCTAATATATAATGTGATCCAGTAGCAATAGCACATAGACTTATATACCACTTTACAGTGCTTTACAGCCCTCTCTAAGCAGCTTACAGAATCAGCATATTGCTCCCAATAGTTTGGGTTCTCATTTTATCCACCTCTGAAGGATGGAAGGCTGAGTCAACCGTGAGTCTGGTGAGATTTGAATTGCCAATTGCAGTCAGCCAGCAGTTGGAAGAAGTAGCCTACAGTACTGTACTCTAACCACTGTGCCACCCTGGCTCATAATAAAGTTGATTAAATAACTAATATCTACTTCATAATTTCCTCCAACTTCCTAGAAAGAAGAAGAATTCACTTGTGAGATACTGCTTTTCCAGACAGTAAGTCAAGCTAAAATAAAGATGGAGGAAAAATGATGAAACTGTGAAAAGTTAAAAGTCACCCTTTAAAATGGATATTGGTAAATTATGAGACTTGCACAGGAGGTTTTGTCAAACAAATGTATTCAATTAGTTACAAATTAATTGAAATAATATGATAGAGTAAATATAGAAATAGTCTCTGAATAATAGACAACTGTAATTTATCATCCTGAAAGCCCTTTAAGAATGCTAAATCTTTAATTTTAACAATGCTAAATATTCTGCACTTCCTTCTAATTTTTATACTATTTTTATATATTAGTATTTTATTGTACAATTTTTGAGGGACATGGGCAGTTCAAAAATGTAAAAAAATAAATAAACCATAGTTTTACTTTATTCACATCCATAAATACAGTTCTTGTGAACTTTTTTTGTTTTCTGGTTTATTTTCTTGCTTTATAGGGTTCTTTTTCTTTTTTCAGTTAATTAACACATTTTTACAAAAAGAAACGAAGAGTCTCTCATAATATAAAATAACATTGTAATTATATTAGTCTGAAATACACTTATTTTACTCAAAATCTTAAAGTGCATTAGTAACAAAAAGTATTTAAAGAATTAAGGATTTGTTCAAAATCCTTGGAAAATCTGCTTCTACTTTAAGATTGCTTAAAAAATAGATTTTCTGAGAAAACTGCTTAGATACTATGTTTTATAAATCTGACATGTTATTCTTTACTTTCAATGAAATCTTAGACAGTTCCTATTTGATTTTCTTCTTTCGAAGTAGTAAAGTTCATTAGAAAGAGCACTATGTTTTCCTGCAAATAAAACATAGTCCCATAGCCCCTCCAATAAAACCTGAGTCCTTCACACTGTTTTATAGCTTTGTTTGCTTGGATGACACATCTGAAGTAAATATCATATCATATTACAGAAATCATATCACATCATATTCTTATCATTGGATTCCCAAAAAATCAGTTCAAATCAAAAGCAATAGTGCCCTTTACCCCACAGTCTTTATGGTAAGTGCCACAATCTTTGGGATCTGTGTTTATTTGTTCATGTGACTTCTTAGCCACCCTTAAGTCCTTTGGGTGACATGCAATAAAAACAAGAAAAATAATATATAAAGCATACAGGGTAAAACAAATAAAACTCAAATAGATACATGAACAAAATCCCAATAAAACAGTTATTAAAAACTTACAGAGATGATAAAAGACTACTAAAATGAAATGTATTGAAACATTTCATAGTACAGTAATACAAGAAAATAAAATAAAAGGACATACAAGAAATTTTTTTGCTTAGAACTCAAGAACAAGATCACATATCATAGGTCTCTGAAGATGGTATACAACAACTGGAGAAAGGGTACAATAGAAAAGTATCTCAGTGGACTCAGGATTACAATTACCATGTTTCTAAGATGTCCTTTTGCACATGTGGAACTTTAGACCATGTACATAATTTGTGTTTCCAAATTCCCAAAAATACTGTAGATTTAAACCAGGTGTCTTCAAATCTGTCATTTAAGACTTGTGGACTTCAACTCCCAGAATTCCTCCTCCAGTCATGTTAGCTCAGGAATTCTGGGAGTTGAAGTCCACAAGTCTTAAAATTGCCAAGTTTGCAGACCCTTGATTTAGACAGTTTGAATACATATAACCAAAACACCTAGTTCCTTGGGTAATGAAGCCTTTCAAATTTGTTTTATCTAGAGACCATTAAGTCTTTGTGCCCAGGAAACCAGTGGCAATAATCTTATCTTAATATACGTCAATGTTTTTCAAACTTGATATCTTTAACATATGTGGACTTCAACTCCCAGAATTCTCCAGCCAACATGTTAAATGTTAAAGTTGCCAAGTTTGAAAAAACACTGATATATATTATTCTACCAATCTAATTAGATATTTTTCCATTCATGATCCTAGCAGCATAACTCTAAGATGGGTGCTGATTTATCCTCTTATTTTATAACAGTAGTGTTAGCAGGTCCTTTTTTGAAAGGCAAAAAATAGTGAACTGTTACACAAAGAATGATCAGTTATAAGGGTTTAAATTGATCCTCAGTGCAGCCTTGGTTGACTGCTTTGGGGCTATACATTTATATGAAAATTATGATGATAAATCTAAAATAACATCAAGATAAGAATTCCAAAACAGGATTTCCTCAGCCACATGAACCACCAAAGCCCAAGGTAAAATATAAAAAAGTGGAGGAAAAACAAACCAACAGCTGGAGTTCAGCAACAGAACCATGAATACATGAAAGAAAACACCGCAAGCCAGAGAAAATACTCCAAGGTCATCAAGAAACTAAAAATAAAGCTTATTATTTGAAACTTTTATCTCACAGTTCCTCTCTACTGACTCATCTGTCACAGGTTATCTTCTCATTTGTTTATTTGTTTATTCCACTGGGGAAAAGAATAACGCAAATACATATTTATGTAAGACTTCACCTGAAAAATGCATATCTTTTTCTGGATTTCTTCCAAAATTGTCGGTTGCTTAGCTGGTTTTTTTTTAACTTTAAATTACTACCAGATATTTCCTATCCATTGAATTTATTTATTCATGTATTCCTGTGCATGAATGTCATTACCCTACCTGCTTTGATATTAAAGTATAGGCTAGAATATGATGGGCCATAAAAAGGAACAAGAGCAATTGACAGATAAGATTATATTCATGGTCTATAGTTAAGCTTTATGATTTAAGGACATGTCTTAAGTGGATGGATTGTGGAACTGTTTATGGAGCTGTTTACTTTCTGCCTGACCACTTATCTCCGTAAGTATAATTTGGGGGGCGTACAGGTCTTGTAGAAATGCCACAAGCATATTGTAAAGACCTACGTTACATGCCATATTACATGCCATAATCCTGGACAGCTCACAAAACAATAAAATATCAAAATGAAACTATAATACCATAACAAAAGCTCCTAGTGCCCCAAAATGTGTTCCTTCATCCATGTTGGATTTCCAAGGACATCAGTCTCCCCCACCCTAAAACTTGGGACATAAGACATCTTCTCAATGCTTTTTGTTTTACAAGCAAGGACTACTACAGAGGAATGTTTCCTGGGTCTCCCCAGATAGGAATTTTTAAAGAAACTTTTAAGGAAAGGAACTGACTGTACCTACACTATCTGATCTGGTGGAATGTGCAAAGAAGAGATAGTCCTTCAAATAACTTGGTCCTGTACCAGTCAGTGCTTTGACATTGGAAACCTTAAATTTGAACAATGAAAGAACTTGGAAACCAATGCAGCTAATTCATCAGCAATGTAATACAGGCAAACCATGAAGCACCAAAATTGTGTTTGACACTGCATTCCAGATCAGTGAGCCATCAAAAGACTGTGCTTCCACTCCCAATCTTCTGGTCTAGAAGGTTAGGAACAATGCACTAGTCATATCCCAAGCCCTCCAGATGCCATCTACAAGTGCACCAAATGCCACAACTTGACCTGAACTCTGATTGAAAAGAATACAAATAGTCTGCTTTGTTCACTTCATCTAAGAGTCTCTAAACTGAGCACCTACCATCAAACATTCCCAAAATAGAGAAGGACCAAGACATGACAAAAGTTGTCCAATACAATAAGATCCAAAGGTGACCTTTTGAAAAGGAAACACACCACCACTTCCTTCAAGGCAAGTGGCAACATCCCCTCACTCAATAAAGACTTAATTTTCTTCAAAACTTTTCCCAGCTAATGACCTGGGAAGTTGGATGCATTCTCCTCCAGACTAAGATCTAAAAATAAACTGTGGGTTTGTGGACCCTGACTTGTAAAACCACCCTAGCACATAAAGTTGAATGAAATATTTACAAGTGACATGATTAAAGATGTATATCTTATGTTCAACTTTCTGGGGTTCTAAAGGAGTAAAAAATGGAAACACAATTTTCCCTATACCAAAAAGACTACATATTTAAAATATGTAGTCTTTAGCATGCCACCACAATATCTTATTTTATTATGCAATCAAAGTCACATTTAGATTACATTCCTTTTGTTTCTAACTTCAAAGAGAAAGTAAAATATTTGAAGATGAATATTATAAGACCTCTATTCATCTTTCAGTCAACTTGAACTGTGCCAATTTTGTAGAAAAACAGTATTTCTGAAACAACTTTTTTTTTTGTTAAAACTTAGCAAATTTTCAGCCATGGATTGTTGAGAAAAGCTGTGGATTCTATATGCCCTAGTACAAAGAACATTTCTCAGTTTAGAAATATGTTTCTTAATGAACTTATTACATAGATATTATACTAATTACAGATAATACATGATATATTTATAGTGAAATGTTGGATTATCTTTCCTTTTGACAAACTGCAGAGCAACAATACTGAGATTAAATACCTGGCTCAATAGTAGTAACAATGAGAGGGATCTTAAAATCACTTAAATATAAGGCAGCTATGTGCTGCAGCTGCCAAAAAGGCCAACATAGTCCTAAGCTACATTAACAGAAGAATAGAATCAAGATCACATGACATGTTAATACAACTTTGTAATGCCTTGGTAAGACCACACTGAATCCAGTTTTGGTCACCACGATGTAAAAAAAGATGCTGAGACTCTAGAAAGAGAACAGAGTACAAAGAAGAGCAACAAACATTATTAGATAATTTTTGGAGGCCAAAACATATAAAGAATGGTTGCTGGAATTGGGTATGTCTAGTTTAATGAAAAGAAGAGATAGGGGTGACATGATAGCAATGTTCCTATATCCAAGGGGTTGCCATAAAGAAAGGGGAGTCAACCTATCCATTAAAACACCTGAAGGCAGGACAAGAAGAAATGGATGGAAACTAATCAAGGAGAGGAGCAACCTAGAACTAAGGAGAAATTCCCTGACAGTTAAAACAATTAATCAATGGAACAACTTGCCCCCTGAAGTTCTGGGTGTTCCAATAGTATAAGTTTTAAAGAAGAGATTGGACAACCATCTGTCTGAACTGATATAAGGTTTCCTACCTGAGTAGGGGATTCGACTAGATTAAGAAGATGCCCAAGGTCTCTTCCAACCCTGTTATTTTGTTATTTTGTTTTAGCCTGTTTTTATTGCTGAAGTTTTAAATTCAACTTTCATCATTTTGCACAAGTCATGTTCTAACCAGTTTCATTCCTGGTAGCTCTGGATATAAAGAGAAAAAATAAATGAAGTGTTTCAATATAATGCATAAAATTCAACTATATTTTGTTTAACCGGGTGTGCATTTCAAAAATGTTCCATGAAAAAGAAAATCAAATGGTTTGGACTTTCATGTGCTAACTTCATCAAGAATTATATCCAGGATCTTGTGCTCAGACTATTAAAGCATTCAGCTGCTTCAAAGAAGCTCATGCGCTTCACTGATTCTCAAGTTCGCTTAGGATGTGGTCTTGCAGTCAGTTAATTATAAATTAAATCAGTAGCCATGCTACACTATTCCCACATCCATCTTAGACAACACCAACTAATTTCATCTTGACATAAAGGCATTATGTTCCAATTACATATGTAAGGATTTCAACAAAGTTCTGTTCTTTGTACTTTATTATTTAGTCCAAATTATCTAAGGCTATAGTAATAGATATAGAACAAGTTAATTATATATGCTCCCTGAATGAATAACAAGCATCTGAGGAACTCTACAATTTAAAAAAATAAACATGTACTTTAGCTCATGCCTTTTGAAATTGTTGGCCCTTTGACGGAACCTGATATTGGGAAGAAAGTATGCCTGACAATTGTCTTCTTAAAAGCCATCTTAGATTTACAGGCCACTTGAAATCTGGATGCATTGGTCTAAGAGAACATCAACCTTGGCACTTTTAAGATATGTGGACTTCAATTCCCCAAAGGAAGCTGACTGGGGAATTCTGGGAGTTTAAATTTACACATCATAAAGTTGCCAAGATTGAGAAATACTAATCCATAGAATTAAGTGAGTACAAAGATGGAAAAATAGAGAAATATTCACAATAGAGGAGTGAACTGAAGATGGTAGAACTTGCTAAATAGACTTGTCTGTTTAAGAGAAGAACAACAATTACTGGAAATACTACATAGACTTTTTGCTGAAAGTAGAGAAAAATAAGGTGATGATTTTGGGATTTACTGATTTAAAAGAGTTGTTTATAGAAAGAAGAGAATCAAGATGAGAATGGCAATAGCACTAATCATACCAGTAATTGATACAAAGATCAAAATTTGCTCCTTTAGATGTCTTTTTTTCCCTGTGACTCTATTTTTCACTTTCTTTCTTTCATTTTTTCAACCTTTTTCCTAAGTTTCTGTAGCTTTTTTAAAAATCCTGTATGATTTCTTTCCTATAAAACTGTATTAGAAAGAATTTACAAGAATCTGCCACAGAATTCCCAAGAGGCATCCAGATATGATTTGTTCACTTTATGAGTAATCATTTGCTTTTCATAAACACAAAAATTCAGTGTATCGAGGGATGTCACAAAGAAGAGAGCATAGATTTATACTCCAAAGCACCTGATAGCAGGATAAGAAGCAATGGGTTGCATTGAAGCTAGTCAGAGGGAGATTCAGCCTGGAACAAAGGAGAAATTTCCCAATGGTGAGAACAATAGTCAATGCAACAGCATGCCTCCTGGAGTTGTGGTGCTCCATCGCTGGTGGTTTTCAAGAAACTTTGAACATTTATTTGTCCAGGATGTTATGAGGATTCCTGCCTTTGGCAGGAGGTTGGACATTTGTCCAAGGTGTTATGAGGACTCTAAGTTCCATTCCATTCCTATGATTCTATGGACTTTTTCCAATCAAAATGGTGTGTAAAACTTCACTTTATTTCTCTAATCATTTGAACTGTAAGTCTGATTATTTTCTGTACCCGAAGAAGTAATAATATGCTGCACTCACAAGCATGGCATTTATGCCATTCCATTCCTGCTGACTTAAAGAATGCTAGTAAAGGAAAGTATCTGGGGCAGCCACCTCCCAAGTCTGCATTTTTCTTAGAGATTTGTAAATGGGCAAAAAGAGCGGAAACTCTCCTGTTTCTATTCCTAGTGTCATGATTTTTGGATTTATTGGTGCTCCCTCTGAGAGCAGATCCCTTTTTCCAGTGCAAATGCAGAAATCCCATTAATCTAGTTAACAACAGGAGAGGCAAAGTTCTCCCCATTATGAAGCATGGCAAACCACAGTAGCTTCATCTTGTTTTGACAGTGCTTGCATCCACTTTCTCACTGCATTTTTGCCTCGACTGCTTTTAGAGAGTGTACTCTCCTTCTGCTGGAATTCAGCAGTCTATTTAAATGCAGAGAAAATTGGGGTCTCAGCTGCTCCTGTGGTGCTCTTGTTATTGCTGTACATCTGTTTCATGCGGTCCAGATTAATGCATCTTAAAAATGCATTGTTAAAGCAATTATGTTTCCAACAGTTTTCACCATAACGTTAAAAACCATAGCACTGTTTAATAAGCTGCTTCCCTCTAGAAGAGGTAGAGCTTAGCTTTTTCCAGAAAGGGAAGTGGGTCAGGTTGATAAATAATTCTAATCCTAGCCTAGTTGATCCTAACTTTTAAAGTGAGGCCAATCATTTTCCATGGTGCTTCCTTGAAGCCCTCCAGTATTTTTGTAGAATTCCAGAAATGAAGGAGCAACATCATGCATTTTCATTTGGGAGCAGAATTTTCACACTTTTAGCATTTAAAAATAAAACATGTTTGCCTCAAAATAGTGCTGAGGATAGTTAGCATTTTCTAACTACTCTCCTACGCTTTCTGACTTGGAAGCAAGATCCAGGACAATATCAGAACAGACATGGATAGGAATATTCTATTAACAGAGTAAAAACCTGAATATAACTGAGGAACAAACTGTATCCTAAATCAGAGTTATTAAAAGGGTCTCAAATGGTCCATTGGCATCTTAGTTCTAGCTTACAAAGTTTGATACTGTATAGGAAAATATAAGAGGTAGACTAATTTTATTACTTCTTAACGTTCTTCCTTCCCAAAGGGGCCCTGGCCCCATCTATTTTTATAGTGTGGCTTTGTGTTAAGCAACATTGCAGCCATGCTTCAAACAAACAAACAAACTAACAAACCCCACAGAACTGAGTGCTTTGTGACAAAAACAAAAACAAAAAAGTAAAGAGAACTGGGCTTCAGAAGACTGGATGTCTACTAGATCAAACTTTTTAAGGTCATTGAACTTGTTCATTTAAAACAAATAATGCTGAGATCCATGAATGCAGACATCCATCAGCTAGGTGTGCTTTTGAATGTCAAGCTAACAAGCTGTGGTATTTATTCTATATATTAGAAAATTGATGTAACTATTTCTACTTGAGTTTCTTTCTTTTGGGGCCTTGGTCTTTCATGGAACCCTATCTAGTTTTCATTGGTACTGCAGAACAAATTTGAAAAAGACCTATATAATGTCCTAATTCTTGCTACCATCTAGTGCACCCCAGATTTCTACATTTAGTATATAGATTTGATAGTTTTAACAAAACACAGCATTGAAACATTCTCATTTGACTCAGCATATTCATTGTCTTCATTCATGGTCTTCTATCCTTGTTAAAAATTCAAAATGCAATCCAGGTTCTCAGTTTCAATGCTGTTTCAATTCAAAACAGCAGCTCACGTGCACACTTGGATGGTGGCACATTTAAAAAAAAACTTTAAGAAGTTTTGATTCAATGTTCATAGGCACCTGGCCAGCAAAACTGTGGCTTTATATAATGGATAGTAAAGACATGTTTGGGGTGGAGGGGAAAAAATCAACATTCATTCATTCATTCATTCATTGATCATATTTAAAATGCCAAATATTTATGCTTCAATCAATGCCCACTATCTTTGTTCCTCTCTAGTTCTCCTAGTTTATGGCTGCTCTTTCTTGCTTATTCATTTTTATTGTTAATCACTTAGCTCCTTGATGGCAAACCTATAGCACGTGTGCCACAGGTGGCACGCAGAGCCATTTGTGTGGGCACGCGGGCCCCAGCCAAATTTACCTGCACTGCGAATGTGTGCACCTCCCAGCTGATTTTCGGCCTGTTTGAGGCCATACTAGCACTCCCGGTGGCTCAAGGGAAGCCTCTGCAGCCTCGGGAGGCTGAAAAACAGGCCTTCTAGAAATAGCGGACGTGTCAAAATGGGCCTATTTTCAGCCTCCAGAGGCTCCAGAGGCTTCCCTCAAGCCCCCGGGAGGGCAAAAACAGCCTCAAACGGGCCGAAAATCATCTGGAAGGCACACGCATGCACAGTGCAGGTAAGGGGGTGTTGCGTGCACATGCACAGGGAGCAGCGGGATGCATTGCATTGTGGGTGCTGGCATGCGTGTGCACTTCCGGCACACTACAACAAAAAGGTTCACCATCATTGACTTAGCTGCTTCTAGGAGATGCTGAGTTCTTACCAAAGCATTTTTTCCACTACTTAAAAAAACAACAACCACGTAAACAAAATATCAATCCAGCTTTACTGCCTACTTTAAAAACGTCCCTTATAAATAAGACATCTCCTCTTTGACTTTTCATGTAACTAAATTTAATATATAAAAGCTTCAGTGGACCATCCTACCTTCATTATCTTGTTGCTTTTCTTGTTTGTTCTGCAGACTCCAATTCATGTTAGGTAAAGAGATTTAGAAGATTTTACTTCTATTTCTAAAGTATTACATACATCTGCAAGCTCACACGAGCAATTTAATTAATTTCCACAATCTTTGAGCTATATGGACCCCGTAATAACAATTGTTTACTGAAGGAAGGTACATAATGTTAATGATTCTCATGATGGGACATTCAATATGTCTATATATTTATCCTTTAGAAAAATGGTGGCAGCCTTCTTAGCCCAAGCAAGCAGACAAATACAGTCTTCCATGAAGCAAACAGAATGCAAATTCTTTTGGGAAGAAAAGTCAACAAAAGTTTTCTTGCAAAATAATGTTTAACACATGGTAAATACAGTGAAACTGTTGAAGTTAATAAATGAGTTAATAAATAAATGAAACAGCAGTGTAACTTTGTTTAGGAATCACCTGAAAGCATGACGGTTTTGAAATCTTCTGCAGCACGTGGATAATCTTTACCCACATTTAGCTTTATTACTTGAGGGGCCACTTGCCTCCCATAGTATCTCTCTAGTCATAGTATCATAGTAGTCTAGTCATAGTATCTGTATCCAATGTAGCAGGATTGGCAAGCTCTGGGTGGTCTGGGAGAACTTGCCATGGCCAACTCATCACAGCCAACTTGCCATGGCCCACTTGCTGCAGGACAACTTCGCATGGCCAACTGACAATGGCAGAACTTGCCACAGCACACGAGTTACACTAATCCAGAAGAAATGAGGAAATGCAATCATTAAAAAAAGATTGCAAAAGGAGGGACAACATGAAACACGAATGACAAAAAATCATGTTAAAAATCATTTTAAATCATTAAATTGAATTTTTGATTTTCTCACAGTGAGCTGGCCCATAGCAAGTTGGATATGATAAGCTGTCCCTATCAGGGTTGGGTTCTACTGATTAAACAATGCCATCTGTTGGGACCCAGAAAGTCCACCTTCTCTGTAGGGAATAAAGGTCCCCCCAGAAATTTGAATGACTTCCACTCTACTGATATTTCAAACAGCCCTTAAAAACCTGGGGGAGGTAGGTGCCCAGCCTTTGACAACATTGACTTATGCCACTTTCTTCTTTTTTGTTCCCCATCTGGTTTGTTTTCTTTGCCATTGTTGTTCTGCCTCATGCTCTGTTTGCCTTTATGTATGTCTCTGTGTTTGTATTGATTTTTGCCCTTAAATACTTTTAACAAATGTAAACCACTCAGAATTGCTGGGAGTCAGATAGGATATAAATTCAATTGATGATGATGATGATGATGATATATCCAAATGAGTGAAAACATTTCAATTAATATCAGATGGCAGCATCTATAGTCCCTTTTTTGTCACCATCTAGTTTTCATCAGGATTTTTTGCAAACTAGTTATGATTCCTTCTCACCCACCCCTCCCAGTGCAGAGGGATCTAAGATTTCTGGACCATTGATGGTTTGGAGGGTTTTATAAGCTATATGCCTCCAGAGCTTACTCCCATACTGGTGTAGTTCACAAATCTTTAAGAAACAGGCCCATGTTCCTCATTTTGAAGCATTTTCAAAGGGCAAAATGAGTATATTATATTTTTTTTCAAGATTTCACACATGCAGGCCAGCCCTAGAGGAATATTATTCAATGCAAAGTTATTCAGTGAGACAAATGATCTTTAAATCAAAATGCAGAACAAACATAAGACAGCCTAGTATTATATACGTATTGCTATCAAACATCAAACTGCTCTGTTATTTTCTATTATCTGAACTATTATCATAATGTATGTATGTATGTATGTATGTATGTATGTATGTGTCTATCTATCTATCTATCTATCTATCTATCTATCTATCTATCTATCTATCATCTATCTATCTATCTACCTACAGTGTGTGTGTGTAATATGTATGTATGTACACACATACACATATATCTCAGACTATCCCTTTGAAATATAATAAATATTTTATTTAATGGCACTCTTCATAGCTGTTGACAATCACATTGTTCTTAAGGCAGTAAAACTCTAGAGTAAAACTCCCACCTTTTCTGTTATTGTTGGAATGGGGGGTTGAGAAATATTTTTCTGCTCTGGGCTAGGATAAAACTGGTTGTTATTCCCTGCACTTCACAATGTTTCTGGTTATATTATTTATTAATACATGGCAGCACTGGAACATTTCAATGTTTCCTTGACTATGACATGCATTATTGATAAACAGTATCAACTGACAATGGGCTTTCGTGATTCATATCACCTTTTTGTAATGAATTTAAAATGGTAGGCTGTTAGACTTATTGAAATGGGTTGCTTCTCTGGATTATTTTGCTACACTTTGAAACAAATCAGTATTAGAAAAGTTTTTTCAAATGATTTATTAATGCAATACTTTAAAAAGGAACAACTGGTGTTTCTCTGTTGAGAAGGACCTTGAGCCCCTTGGTGAGATAAAAAATGGCATACAAATCAAAGTGTTCACAATTGTTGGGTTGTCTTATTTAGGCTTTGACTAAATATGCAGTATTGCAGCAAAGGGATCCAGAAAACTCAGCTGTCATCTGTAGTGCTCATCTAGAGCAGTGTTTGTGAGATCATTGGCGCTCTCTGAGCTTGGTTGTTTTCTTGCAGATGTTTCATTATCCAACTAGGTGACATTATCAGTGCACTGATGATTTCATCTAGTTGAGCAATGAAACATCTGCAAGAAAACAACCCAGTCCTGAGTGCACCAAGGACTCCATAGTTCAACCCTGAGCTATAATATTCTCTTTTTAAAGCAGTGTTTGTGAACCACAGCAATTTTAAGATGTCTGCAGTTCAATTCCCAGAATTCCCTTGCCAGTTCTGGGAGTTGAAGTCCACATGTCTTAACACTTCTGAGGTTGGGAAGTGCTAATCTATAGTTTTGCAGTCCATATTTAATAGCCTTGTTTTATCCTAGGTTGATCCCAAAATTCAATATTACAACACCATTGATAGCAGACCTTACTAAAAAGCTTGCTCAGGCAATTAATTTCCTTCCCATCTATACATCTTTACTCAAAAGTATGATAGAGTGGTCTCTGCCACAGTGTCATGCAGACAATCTTTTCATAATGGGCCTTCTGTTGTAAGATTGGAAATAGTCCTGCTCCTCATTTAAGACAAACTTAGCAAGCAGAGCTGCCAGAAACTTGATTGAGTTCTTGAGAACTCAGCCTCCACAAGCTTAATTACATTTTGCTTTCCTCTTCATTTACCTCTATTCTATTTCTCTTGTTTTATCTCCTGATGTATCCTGTAAAGCATCAGGAATTCAAGGAGGGAAAAGGATTTGTTCATTTATATAGCAGCTTTTCTAAACTGTCTCCTCTACTTCAACACAAAATAGAGATAACTATAACTATCTAGAAGGATTTTTCTTGATACTCCTTAAAACCCCAGAAACATCACTGAAGCAGTGGAGACACCCAAAATATTGTGCCAGTTTAGTCAAACAATTTTTGTATCAGGGGACAATGGGAAGCCCATAATTACCCACAAACCTTCCTGTACACAAACTGGAATACACTTGGCAGCTTGGATTCATCTTGGCAGCATTATAAAGGTGGCCCAATAACTTATTTAGACATAATGTTGGGCCAATTTATTTCAACCAGATTCTCTGAGCCACAAACTAATAGCTGAAAGAGGCATCTGGACATGCTTTGCACAATCACAAATGCCTCTTTCAGCATTCCAGGAGCTGTGGTGGCATAGTGGTTGGAATGCCATATCTCAAGCTAATTCTTCCCACAAGTTGGAGTTTGATCCTGGTTGACTCATCATTCCATCCTTCTGAAGTTGGTAAAATGAGGACCGAGATTGTTGGGAACAATATGCTGATAAACTGTTTAGACAGTGCTGTATATCACTATGAAGCAGTATATAAGCCTAAGTGCTGTTGCTATTTCTTCCTTCTTTCATTCAGAACAGACTGGAACATAGAAAGTGCATATCTATGGTTGTTCCCTGCTTCTGCCAAACTAGGCTATATATTTTTTTCTTTTTAATACTTTGATAGAAAAGGCAATGCTTATTCCTACCAGACTTTGCCCGTTTCTCAAGCTATTTTGAAGTGCTAATAGCCATGGATACTATATTGACACATACCTTTGATGCACTACTTGAAAGTGGAGTAAATTTAATTAGCAGTTCATTCAGTTTTGCTCTATTAACCTCCTCTGCCTCTGTTAGCCAGATTGTTAAGTCACAGGTTTGGAAGAGAAAGAGAACAAATAGGGTGGTGATTCCACACGCCTTTTGGGTCCATGGTTATTTATTACCTATCAGATTACATTTGAACACTGTGAAAGAGTGCTATATCTGTAACTTTATTTATTAAATTTCTATGTGATTCTTCTCACCCATACAGTGATCATATAACAGCCTGATCAATAGGTTAGAAGCACAGAGGAAAGGCTCTGGGGTAAACTGGTTGGGACTTGTTTAAATGCACTGAACACAGAATTCCTTCCCAAACAGTTCCTCCATGTCAGTATGCAGAAGAGTATGGAAAATGGTATGACTTAAAGGAAAATGTGTGGCAACTTCAGGAAAACATGAACTCAGTCTGGAAAAAACAGGAATGTGTGAGAAAGATTGGTCCAACTTGATTCATTTTGATATAACAGGGAGAAAAGGAGAAACATTTTCAAATCATATAATATGTCAATAAAGTACAATTCTCACAGATAGCTTCCTGCAATGGTCTACCTTGAAAGGCGAACATTGTAACCTCTCATCTGCTCAATCCATTGTTCAAGACATCTAGTAGAGCAGTGGGCTGGTGCCTAGTTTTTACACCAGCAGGTAATGGTCAGTGAGAAAGAAAATTAAGCCAAGGCAATCAACCAATCACATTCCTAAACATGTTCAAATTAAAATCATAAGCAAAGCATCTCTCATCATTTTTACTACTGAGGCAGAAGTGGGTTTCTTAATAAGAACAGTGCAAAACATGCCATCATACATTACTATCCATTCAAAACTTGGAAAAAACAACTAAACCTAAGACATTGCTAAGTGGAATATACTTTACCATTCTTGCTGAAGTGCCAGACATGTGCCATTTAGTTCTAACTTTTCAAAAATTGTGTTCTGAATTCTGTATTCTATTCTGTATTCTGTATTTTAAATTCTGTTATTCTCTTTTAGAGGGAAGGAAAAAACAAATCCAGATGCCCTTTGTTTATATACCTCAAGTTATCTTTCCATTCTTACAGGATTTCTGTATGTATCTTCTAAGAATACAGACAAAATTGTGAACAATAAACTGCACACTCTAATAAAATTGGAGTACTTAAATTTCAGTAATTACTATAATTGTGTATATGTTTTTAAGCCTCTTGATAGCACTTTTGAGCTTATTTTGTATACTTAATAATCTCATTTTGACATACTACAGATTTCCTACTGTTTAGTCATCCTCACCCCCACATATTCAATAAATATTCTTACTTATTTTCTTGCCTTACTCAAGGAAACTAGACTGGAATGAATATTTAAAAATTTCCAAACAGGATACTTTGGAAGATAATGTTCCTTGTGTATTATCTTTTTATGGACTTTTATGCATTGTATCATCAAGGCATTAGTATTCATTTTTTACTCTGTAAAAAGGAAATGATTTGCAATTGTCTGAAATGAAAAGGCAGAGCAACAGCCAATAAAATACATTTTTTTTATCAATGATTTGTACTCACACTTCTAGGGAATATGTCTTAAATTAGCTTAAGGCAATTTGCTTTGAAGCTCTTAAAAACCAATGTATGAAGAAAACATAAATCCCCTTTCAACCCAGTCTATTGTAGTCCTGAACTTACAACAGTTTATTTAGTGATTGTTCAAAGTTACAACAGCACTGAAAAAAGTCACTTATGACTGTTTTTCACACTTATGACCATATTGCAGCATCCCCATGATAAACAAAATTCAGATGCTTGGTGGTTACACTGCTCCCGGATCATGTCACCTTTTGCGACCTTCTGACAGGCAAAGTCAATAGGATTCACGTAAGAAACATTTTTCTAACAAGTGCCAGGATCCATTTAACAAATGTGACAATAAAAGTAGTAAAATGGGGCAAAATTCACTTAACAAATATCTCACTTAGTAACAGAAACTTGTGGTTGTAAGCCAAGGACTACCTGTATATCATAATTTCATTTTATATTCTCATTATTTTTATGAGGGTTTTTTTTAGCTTGAAGATTCTAACCAGAAGAAGCACAATCAGATATTTAATGAAAGGAGGTGAAGTTTGGATTATTTGCTTAGTACATTATAAGAAGACAGCAGGAATTTGCCATGAGATGATGAACTGCAACAAGCTTGCATATCATATTTGCAAGTGGATAATATAATTAGCACATAATTTTCATGGTGACAGGTTGGAACCGTTCTGCTATAATAGGCCTAATTTGAAATTACCTTCTGTACCCCTAGATTACAAGGCCTCTAGTTGACTCTTCAAATTCAAACTATACAGAGCTAGAAATCATTTCAGACGGAATAAATCCACTCCTCCAAGTTTTTTGCTTTAGGGAAGAAAGTCAAGATTTTCCTCTTCAGCCAGTCTTCTTTTTTTTTTAAAAAAAAATGAGCTATTATAATAGATTTTAGTAGTTTTCATGATAATATAATATTTGATATTTTCAGCAGTCTTGAATGCCCAAAGGCAGAAAGGTACAATATAAATTATAGGAATGAAGGATGGATAGGCATGGCAATTTGGAGTTTATTTTTCTTTTGTTTGATGGAGAGAAGGGGACTAAAAAATGTGCAAGGCTGACCTTTCCCAGCCAGGAAATCCGCAGAGGTATAACCAAGGCGAAAGTCTACAGATTGTGAGCCATTTAATTAAACAAAGAGGTGGGTGGCAAATAAATTTTATTTATATATAAAGAAATATGTATGTATGTATGTATGTACGTACGTATGTATGTATGGTATTCAGCTTTGTTCGGGTATTTTCCCACATCATTATAGTTGTGCTTTTAAAGTTATAGCGATGAACACAATACACAAGCCTGATGATGGCAGATGAGATTCTGCCGAAACGTCGCTACAACTTTAAAAGCACAACTACTATGACGTGGGAAAATACCCGAACAAAGCTTTTCACGGGTACAGGTATGTAGGTCTAGTTGTGTTTGGGTCTTTTCCCATGTAAGATTAAGAGTATCTTGGCGATGTTTTGGAGCTGTCATCTCTCTATAAATACTGGTGGTGGGGGCTGGTGTGCTGGGCTGGTTGGCTGCGTTGCTGCCTCTTGATTGGTTGATGGAGTTGATGTTGATATAATGGGCTATGTGATGGCCTTGTGAGTTTTGTTTTGGAGATATCCTGGATCTTGTGCTGTAATCTCCTGGGTCGTTTGTTTTGTAGTGATCTTTTTTCCATTAGCTTCTCGTGTTTTAACGGCTTGGGTAATGGGTTGTGTGATGGGCTTGTGAGTTCTTTTGTTGTGGTATCCTGGGTTCTGCATTGTAATCTCCTGGGTCGTTTGTGTTTTGATCTCTTTTCCATTAGCCTCCTTTGTAGTACAATATAAATGACCCAGGAAATTACAGCACAAGATCCAGGATATCTCCACATCAAAACTCACAAGGCCATCACACAGCCCATTATACCAACATCAACTCCATCAACCAATCAAGAGGCAGCAGCGCAGCCAACCAGCCCAGCACACCAGCCTCCCCCCACCAGTATTTATAGAGACAGCAGCTCTGATCACACACTGCTTGCACTGGCACGAAGCCGAAAGCACCCACCTGAGGATGGCGAGTGGCACCTTGCCAAAACATCTCCAAGATACTCTTAATTTTACACAGGAAAAGACCTGAACACACCTAGACCTACCTACCTACATACATACATACATGTATATATGTATGGTATTCAGCTTTGTTAGGGTACTTTCCCACAACATTATAGCTGTGCTTTTAAAGTTGTAGCAACGTTTCGACAGAATCTCATCTGCCATCATCAGGCTTCTGTATTATGTTCATCTGTGAGTCAGACTTTCACAGCCGTTTCAGTTTTAAATTTGGGGCTAGCCTACTGCTGTGCCAGAATGTCAACAATATACTCTTAATCTTACATGGGAAAAGACCCGAACACACCTAGACCTACATCTATCTATCTATCTATCTATCTATCTATCTATCTATCTATCTATCTAAATTATTTGCTTTAATGTCCTACCTGTCAATGACTACTTCAGCTTCAACTGCAACAATACATGAGCACACAATAGATACACTCCAAACTCGATTGCAAAAAATACGATTTCAGCACCAGAGTTGTCACTGCTTGGAATGCACTATCTGACTCTGGTTTTTTTCTCCAAACCCCCAAAACTTTAACCTTAGACTGTCTACTGTTGACCTCACCCCATTCCTAAGAGGTATGTAAGGGGGCATACATAAGCAACAAACATGCCTACTATCCCTGTCCTAATATCCCCTTTTATTCATACCCATTTCATGTAATCATAATCATGTTCTAATTATATCTGTTATCTAATACATGCTTGACAAATATATAAATAAAATAAATTTAATAAATAAATAGAGATGGATGATAGAACAGAAGCAAACCTGTCAGACTGACCAGATTAATGTTTTCACACACCATAGCAATCTTCTTATTTTCAAAAAAATTTCATAATCATGATTGTAGGCTTGAATATACAATTATAAATGTGTATACACACCCCCACAATCTATCTTCCTTTCCTGGAATAATTCAATGTTCTTCCTCAAGCAAAATGGCTGGTGGTTGTGTTGGTTCAGCAATGAACATATAACCATCTAATGTTCCCCCTTTCACCCTCATAACACAGAGACATCACAAACACTACCACTACCAAATTACTGGAATGACATTTGTTCTAGTTCAGTGTTTCTCAATCTCAGCAACTTTTGGATGTGTGGGCTTCAACTCCCAGAATTCCTGTGCCAGCCTTCTTAATGTTACAATATTTATAAAACAACTCTAGGAAATGCCTCCCCTACAAACAAACACCAAACCTAATGTGTGAACCACTGTGAACTGGGCCAAGGATACATGGTTACCATGTTGGCCTTGAATTCCTGAGCTGCCACTGACTGCAGTCCCAGGGATGGGAAATTGAAGTTCTCCAGGTCCATAAACTTGAGAACAATGTCAAATCAACCACAAAATCCAGCAACTCAGGCTGGAAAACTATTTCATAGCAGGAGGCAGCCATATGATCACTATGGCAGAGCTTCACAGAGTTTCACAACTGATCATTTGCAAAGCAGCTCTCCAGAGGCTACTTTAGTGTTTTGGATAAAAATAGCCATGTTTTTATCCCCTGTCCCAAAGTCTCAACGGATGCCACACATGAAATCCAGATAGGCAAACCTCAACCAACTAAGTTGCAATGATGCATGCCAAGTTGGCTCTGCCATACTTATTTCAGTTTGTTGTGACATTTAACAACAACATGTGAAATATGGAGTCAATGACCTAGTTTCTGGAATTAGCACATGGGACTATAATATGGCACTAGTACCAAACAC
This sequence comes from Pseudonaja textilis, assembly GCF_900518735.1. The sequence goes on from NW_020769356.1 coordinate 2,351,593, forward strand.
CAGGACCATCTTCCCTAAGACTGACTGCCCCCTCCTGCCATATTACCTTAAGCCTGTTACTTATTACTTGTTCCAATGCCTACAATCTAAATGAATACAAGGGACGTTTTAGGTCTGTCAAGATTTTTCCTACCTGCTCATCCCATCAGGATATTTTATATACTGATCTGGGGGCAGGGTCCACTGTAACTACAGTAAGCATAGCATCACATGATCCTGAAAATTAACAGCATTTGTACAGTTAGACAACAAACAAAGAATATGTGTCAGAATATGTTGCTTAAGTATCCCTCTTTTGGGACACAGTATGCCATAATGGTTTGTTTTAAGAATGAAGAAAAGGCCCATGACAATAGCTAGCAACAATACATCTTCAGTCTTGTATGAAGCAGCTCTTTGAAACACCTTGATCCAAGTTCCAGTGATGCCAAATTACGTGGATTGAACCAGTATGGTTTTCTTGGATGCATTTTATAAGAATGAAAAAAGTCTTGAAGGAAGACTAGATCTGAAATCCTTTTTCAGCTTCAAGCAACCAAAAAAGATTAAATTTCAAAATCAGTTGAATGCTAGATGTTTCTGAAGGCTTTTCTCTTCATTCATTGACAAAATATAGTCTCTTTTGTACAAGGCTGCTAAGACTCATGTAATCCTAGGAATGTAAATTGCATGTGTTATGTATATTACAGCAAATATTAATCTGAAAAAACCCCTTATTTTTATTTTGAGAACAAAACGATTCTTCAGTAATGATAAAATATTCATTCCCTTGCTTCATTACTTTGCTTTGATGCGAGACAAAGAATGTGTCACAAATAAATGAACTTTTCCTTTTTTATCAGCAAATTGGCTTCAGATGATTATCATTTTTCATTACAAATAATAATTCATGTAGCTACATTTGCTATTATACTCTCTAGGTATAATACACGGAACTGTTTGGTCCCACATGAATCTCTCCAAAATCTAAAAATATTTTAGACACCGTACCAACAAGAATTAAATTAACAAACTTACACACTTGGAAAGTCTTGGAATATATCAATGTTTTATCACACCACACACAGAGACAATAGATAGATAGATAGATAGATAGATAGATAGATAGATAGATAGATATAGATATATTTAATTTATTTGATTTGTCAATGGCTTACAAAATAATAGGTATAAGTATAAACATGAGTAAGAATACAGAAAATAGGTACGATTAAATGGGGACAATAGTCCTCGACTTACAATCACAATTGAGCCCAGTTGCTAAGCAAAATATTTGTTACAGGATTTTGTCGCATTTTATGATTTTTCTTGCCATGGTTCTTTAGTGAATCGCAGTAGTTGTTAAATTAGTAACATGGTTGTTAAGTGAATCTGGCTTCCCCATTGACTTTCTTTATAAGAAGGTTGCAAAAGGTGGTCACATGACCCCGGGACACTGCAACCGTCATAAATATGAGTCAGTTCCCAAGCACCTAAATTTTGATCACGTGATCATGGAATACCAAAATAGTCATGAGTGTGAAAAATGGTCAGAAGTCTTTTTTTTCAGTGCTGGTGTAACTTTGAATGGACACTGAATGAACTGTTGTAAGGGCTACCTGTAGATATAACCCAAAAAGGCTTTTTAAGGCAACTGGTTTTATTGCTGATAGATTTCCTTAATCGGTTAACTCCATTTGCATTTTTATTTAAAATCTGATTTAAATTTTTCAAATTCACCCAGGCTTTTGGGGTCTCTCTACCCCAAAACTTATGAGAATTGATTGTTTTGCAATATTGTATCCTCTAATTTAAAAGAAAAAAAAAAGCACAAGAACTCTCTTTTCAAACTATCCGTCCACAGATGCTACAGAATTATAGGTGTGTCATATTACACTCTGTGAATATTAGGGTTCTCTTTCCAGTACATATGCTTTAAAATTTATCACAAATCACTTGAACATATGCAAGGTTTGGAAGGAGGGTTTCTTGAATATCTGTCTCCTGTTTCATTGGGAGAGTTGTTTTTTTTTTAACTAAAAGGAGTTTCCAGAACAGATGGCAATACTGCATAGATCTCAGAGACAGAAAGACAGAGATTTATTTTCCAAAAGGCACCAACACAGTTGCCCAACCCACCCCCCCACCCACCCACAATGTTCAGATTGTCTCGACTTACATCAATTCATTTAGTGACCATTCAAAGTTACAACAGCACTGGAAAAAAAGACTTTTAACCATTTTTCACACTTGGGGCATAGGGATTGCTGCATAGGGATTGCAGCATCCCTATGATCATATGGACCAAATTCAGTTGATTGGCAACTTACTCATATTTATGATGGTTGCAGTGTCCCGGGGTCAGGTTAACTATCACCTTTTGTGACCTTCTGACAAGCACAGCCAATGGGGAAGCCAGATTCACTTAACAATTGTGTTACTTAACAATTGTGTTGTCATCACTCCTTATTACCCATTCCCTCCCACTTGTGACTGTATGACTGGAACTTTGTCGCTTGTAACTTTACTATCTATATTAACTGTTTCCTAATATGATTTGATTGCTTATTGTGTACCCTATGATTATTATTAAGTGTTGTACCTTATGATTCTTGACTCTTTACAAATGTATCTTTTCTTTTATGTATACTGAGAGCATTTGCACCAAGACAAATTCCTTGTGTATCCAATCACACTTGGCCAATAAAAGAATTCTATTCTATTCTATTACTAACTTAACAACTGCAGTAATTCCAATAACAACTGTGGCAAGAAAAATCGTAAAATGGGACAAAATTCACTTAACAACTGCACGCTTAACAATCAAAATTTTGGACTCAATCATGGTCATAAGTTGAGGACACCTGTAATGACACCAATATACAGTACCTAGACAAAGCACAATTGGAATTTTTGTCTCTTGTAGAAAAGGAAGAGAATGGCAAAATTATTCTCCAAAACAGTATTCAGAAGTTATATCCCACATGGTGCTTAGTGCAAATGGACCAAAGGCAGCAATTCTATTTTTTTCCTATAGGTGTGGGAAAATAATAGAATTTTCTGTTTATTTTATAGGCAAGCAATAAAAAAGTGAAAGGTATTTCTATCTACCACTTACCAGGGTGGCAATTTGAAAGGAACCTGGTTTGTTTTACTGCAAAGAAACACCAGTTCTTCCAGGAACATCCCACCAATAAAACTTGGATAATGGTGGCTATTAAAACCTTGTCTTACTGTCAGCAGAATTTTCTAATGAAGCAAACTCACAAACACACAAAAGTCTGTGTGGTAAATCCCTGGGCTTAAGAGCAATTTTTTTTTTCACATGGAATGTTGTTCAGCCATTAAGTTACTGATAGAAAAAATACTTAGTCACTACCCAGCTGTTCAGTGGCAAGCTGAAACATAAAATCTACGCCATTAAATAAGTCTGAAAGGAAAAGAACAGGTGGCAAATGGTTTATATGGCAGATGGTGCCTCTTTTTTTTTTAATATTTGTACTCCTAATTTACAATACAAGAGTCTATAACAAACCAAGTTGTGTTTTACCTTTCTCATGCTAGAAAATGTTGAATTGTGGAAGGATGTATCAAAACGAACACCATAATTCTTCTTGGAAAAAGGCAATTGTACCCTTTAGCCTTCATTGCTTGATACAATAAATAGGAAATGTATACATCAGTGAAGTTCTACTCCAGATTTCTTCGCTCCCAAAGCATGAAATACTAATGGTTATAAGTTCCGCAATCATATCCTAAGTTTCAGCTTAAATTTATCTTTTTAAAAAGCAGACAATAAGACACAAATAAATGATCTTGTCCTTTGGATAGCACATGTTTAAAAGGTGTATTATGAAGATTTACCTTATGCCATTACTGCATTTGCACAGGCTTTGGATGGCATATTTCTTTGTTCTGTTGGTTTATGGACAGGTAAATAGTAAATAAAAAGATCAGGAACAGACAAAAAGGCCAGGTGACAAATAATGGCCCGAACAATTAATTCATATATATTAGAAGAGCAACATCCAATCTTTCCAGCTGGTGGACCACTGGAAGTGGTGGCGATGAGAGGGGATGGTTTCACGTGTGTGTGTGCACAGCTTTCACAAATGCAGCTTTGTACACAAGCACACACCACTTCTGCAGCCCAGTTCCAAGCAGGTTGTGGACCGGGAGTTGGGAACCCCTGTATTAGAATGATCACAATCATCACATTGTGAATGTGAGGCATGCATTTATCATCCGTTAAATTCACAATGCCAGATCAAAGATGAATGAAAGCAACGGTTGTTTGACAAAGTATGGCATAATATGGAGAGCCAAACACCAGCAATACTGACTTGTCCTTAGTTGAAATATAATGTATGAAGCAGACACATGACAGACAAGGGAACAGTTTTGGGCTTTAAGCCTAAATGATCAAATCTATTTCTGAAGTTCAGTGCTCACATTTTCAGCGGCCTCAGTTCCTTGATCCTTTGCCACTTCTACTTCCTGCATTACTATTAATCCAAACACAGTAATTATTTATTGAGTAAATAAAGAGATCATAGAAAGATGGCATGTGGGTCATTCTGAGTTTCCCATATGAAGGTTTCTAGATGTTGCTTGGAAATGCTACTAGTTTGCATTACTTATAACAGAATGCCCTTGAATTCTCCCTAAATTTTGTGGTATGACTATCAAAAATTAGCAACATAGTTTCTTGTCATTTTGTTGGTTTATGGACTGGTAAATAGAAAGTAAAAAGATCAGGAACAGACAAAAAAAGCATGGTGGGCATGGGCTAAGGCTTAAAACAAAAAAGGCAGGACAGGAGAGGGAAAAGAAGGGAAGGGAAGACAAGACAAGGCCTGGAGTGAGGGTATCTTACCCTTGTTTGTTTGTGGAGATTCTCAGTCATCCAGATCCTACTTCTCTCAAAGGTACTTTTTCAAAAGACAGATGGACTATTTTTTTCCAAGAAGAAGAAGAAGAAGAAGAAGAAGAAGAAGAAGAAGAAGAAGAA
>NW_020769356.1:2425621-2469895 GCF_900518735.1 Pseudonaja textilis
AATAAAATACTTATTCTATTCCAATTCAGCTCTATCATTAATGTTAGTTATAATCTTTGACATCTTTAACATTGCTTTTCAATAGGGTATCATACTTCTAGGAACACTTATAATATTTCCATATTTTTTTCATGTTTCTTTCATATTCCTCTTCACTTAATTTTTTATAACACATTTATACTAATTAAATTGTTCCCCTCCTTTCCTAATTTCATTCTCTCATTCTCTTTATTTCATTTATCTATTAATCATTACATTACATTACAATGAGTATTTTATCTATCATTTAATCACACTTGTTTCATATTTTCAAAGTTCATTTCTATTTCTAATATAACAATACTATCTTATGTACCCTTGCAGAATCCCCCTTTCAATTAAGTTTTCAACCATTATCTCTGTGTCTTCTAAATAGGCTTATACCCTTAATCCTTGTACATTTTCCCTGTTTCTCTGTCCTTTATAATTTCTTTTCCTTTCCCTCTTCCCGTTCTTCTTCTCCCTTCCCTTGTTGACCCCTCCTCTCTCTAATTCTGATTCTCTCTTCTCTTCTGTTTCTTCCTAATGTTGTAATTACTTTTCAAACTATTATTTTTTGGGGTTGTTTTTTCAAATCTTATTTTTTTCACTCTCTTTCCCCCCTTTCCTTTCTTTTCCCCACATAGAAATAATTGGTCATTGAAGATGGCTTCTTCTTTGTCCCGCCCTTCTTGTTCTACAGGCATTTCTTGTTGTTTCTCATAGTTCAGGATCTCCATTTCTAAAAATTGAAATACGAAGCCAAAAGAACCTCTTCCTTCTTGTGCATCTTCTTTCTGTTTTTTAAGTTCCATTCTCAATTCTTCCAAGAGTGATACCATTTTAAAACTTTTAAACAACCACCTGATTAATTTTAGCCCTTTAGATCTGATAGCCAAAAATCCAAAAATCACCAAGTAATCCAAATAATCCAAAACTGTTTCTTCTTGCTTCTTTTTTCTACTTTCTCTTCCTGGGGTTCTCTTATCTTGTTACAAAGTTTCAGTTAAAATGTATCTTTTAGGAATCTTGTTAAAGTTTCACTGTTAATTCCTTTGACTTCCAGATGGTCGCCTCCATTTTTCCAGATCCCACCCTTTTCTTTTTTTCCTTCTTTTAAAAGTTTTTGAGAATCCAGAAATCTTTGTTATCCGTTTGACATTTTATTTTCAGCTTAAACACCTGTTAATGTCAAAGTGGATTTTTGCCAGTTTCTTGCTTAAATCTCTTAGTTGTCAATATAGGGAAGAAAAGAAAAAAAACAAATCTTTTCCCTGCCCTCTCTCATTTGCCACTTCAAAGTCTTCTTTGGGAACAATGTTGTTCTTTATAATTCAAATTCCAGGGTACCTTATATTGTTGCTTTTTCAGTTCAATCTGGTCAGCCAAAACTTTCTCTTCTTATCTTCCTCCTGCACATTCTTTTCTGGTTGAGTTCTTCTTTGAGGTGGCCATTTCTGACCACCGCTGCAACCACCTTCGGGAAAGGGAGTAATGGCCAGCTGGGAAGGAGAGATGAGACTCTCCTCGACTCTGCTGGCAGTCTCCCCCCTCATCACCACCTCTATGGAGTGGCTTAGCCCTGAAACCAACTGGCTCGGGGTGCTCCAGCAACGAGCACAGATCAAAACTGTGCACAATTGCAGATTTTGGTCTGTTGCCGAAGAAGCTCAAACCAGAAGCCACTTGAAGGCTTTCCTTGAGCCTCCAGGAGGGTGAAAATGGCCGCTTAAGGCTCCGGAAGTTCTTTGGAAGTTGGAAATGGGTTCATTTCCAGTCTTCCCAAACTTCTAGGATGCCCATTTTTCACCCTCCCTGAGCCTCTGTGCACACCCTGCACTTACCTGCATCCAAAATGGGCCATGTGGGGACTTCTGGGAGGGGTGGGGTGGGATGGGGTGGATGGGGTCAGACAGGAGTGGGTTTGGGGGGGGTCTCCAAACTGTGCAGAATCTTAGCTAGAGGATGTCCCGAATCCCTGTGAGCCCCCAGCAGCCCACCCCTGGTTAATTTCTATATTTTGAATGGGGAGCTCTTGTGGAAGAAGGACATTATATGTATTTGGTTTTTTTAAAATATAGTGGGATTCTTTTAAAAAAAGAAATAACCCATTTCATTTAAATGGATTGGTTTTGATTCCTAATGTGAGTAGATAAATGGAAAGCTCTGAGCTGCTTTTGTGGAAGTCAGCTGATATGGAATAATTTTATAGATTTGAGAGTAGAGTTGGTCTAAAGGTTTAGTGTAATTTGAATTTAAAGTCCTAGCTTTGCTACCTGCTTACCATCCTCCTTAATAGTATTTATTTGCTCTGAACAGATAAATCAGTGGAACACAGGAATAATGTCAAGCACCAGGGAAATCGGGTGAGTATAAATATTTATGCAAGCTTAAATTCTCTACAAGAATCCAATCAACTAATGGTCAAGAGAAATGTGCAGGAGATAAGAGAGGCATTCAAGGTGGCCTGGACTTAGATATCTTGCAGGTGCAATGGATCATAACTTATGGCATTTTGGCCCTTCCCTCATGCTCAGCCTGGTCCTCTCCTACAAATAAGGAAGCAATAAGTGAAAAGAAATAATAAGAACTAATGCACAGTATTTGATTTAAGTAGCAAGACCAAAAAGCATAGCTGGGATTTAGAATTGCTAAGAATCAAAGTCATTGTATATCTTCAGAATGATATGATATTTTTCAGTGAGGGAGGCCTATCTTCTGACCCCAAACCCCTCTCGTTTCCTGTGGGCATAAAAATGTAAGTAGATCCACTCAAGATGATTTGACAAGATGGATTTCATCAAGGCATAGAAGTTCTTAAGTAGCAAACTACACCAAGCCTAACTGGTGTAACCAAGTTACACCATGCATAGCTGGGATCTTAGAGAACAATATAGTTTTCTATTTTATTCAGTGAGTGTCCCTAGACCACCACAAGGGACAGTTGCCATCCACTATGGATAGCACTTCAGAATTCCGTTTCTGAAAGTTCACATCCTGCTGTTCTTGAATGTGATGTCCTGCATTTTAGATTAGGAAAGAATATAAATATTATTTGTTACATAAAGTTTATATCTCTACCTCTATCTATCTATCACCTATCTATCTCTATCTATCCATATTTATACACACAAACACACACATATGCATGACATATCTGTGTATGTGTATCTCCAGAAGAATGAGATAAAAGTAGCTCACTATCTTAATTCACCAGCATATAAAAAGGAACAGGAAATAATAACAATCAGATTTGCCAGATTCCATTATTATAATCAACTCAATAAAAGGAGTTTCAGCCCTCCTGTGGAGATGATTTCCTGGTCTACCTATCTTATCAGTGGGGAAAATAGCAACAACAACATGTTAGATTTAACGGAATTGACATGAAAAAAATTATTTGTCTGGCTAAGGATCAAAATCAATTCAATTTATGAACTGATTATAAAATGCAAGAGGACATTGATATATTGATTGATCAGTTGTTTTGTCCAAAACACTCTGGAAGGGTTACAGTACATATGGTTTGATGTAATGTTTAAGCATCAGTTAGAAAATGGACACTGTTAGTTGTAATCCTGCCTTATTCACAAAGTCAATAGGATGACCTTGGTCTAGTTGCACTCTCTCTCAGTCCTAGGAAACAAGCAATAGCAAGCTATCTCTGAAAATCTTGTTAAGAAACATGCAGGAATTAGCTCAAGCAATTGTTAGGATGGATGAATGGATGGATTGATTGAATTAAACCCAGAACAAAGTATACCAAGAAACCTGCATCTGGAAGAGTTTTTAAAAATTGACGTAACAACCAAGTATTGTGGGGTAGAAATAAACTTTTAGCAGAAATCTATCTTATGTATGAAATGCTATTGTTGGAAAGAAAATGGCATAATTGATTTTTTTAACATATTGTGTTTTCTTATGTGTGATTGCTTTATGTTTGTAAACTGCTGAGAGTCTGTGGTTAATCTATTGCAGGGATTGTCATCACGTGACTTATCACGACTTTTCCTCCCTTCACTAAATTGGGGGTGGCTTGGCCAGTGTGTGACACATCCTGCCCATGATCCACGAGTTTGACACCCCTGATCTATTGAGATATACAGTACAAATGGTCTATACAAAAAGAAATAAATGGTGTCATTTGTCAACAGGTACCTATACATTTATATAATGATATTATAATTGCACAAGATACCCACATACACACACATATATAATGGGGAAGGAGAACATGGTCTCTTGGAAGGAAGGTTCCATGCTTAATAACAAGATTTAGGATTATAACTCATGAAACCATTTAATCCCTTCCTAAAAACATAGCCACCATTATGGCTATGTTATCATGCTTCTTCTTGTTGTTCTGCCCCACCTTTATTTTTTTTAAAAGCCCTATGTGATAGTACTGTGCAGATCTTCAAAGGGGCACTTCACTTCCTGGGAGATTTGATCAAAGTGCCCCTTCAAACCAACTGCAAAGAAGTATCCCATGTCTTTTCATTGAATAAAAGGAACTGCTGATTTCTTTCACTTGCTTAGCTCCCTTTAATGAGGCAGGTGGGGCTGTTAGATCAGCCTTGTCTCCACTCTTCGTTTTTTTTTTTCTCTTTGTTGAGACAGTGTGATGCACCCAAGGAAGTATTTGGCTACATTGCAATGGTGTGATAACTGCGTCAAGGTGAAGCCCCTCACTGAGACAAATTACAAATGACTACAGATAGTCCCTGACTTATAGTTATGGTCCTACCTTAGGCATAAAAACCACCCAGGTGACTTTTGGCCAGTCACTTTCTCTCAGCCCAACACATCTCACAGGGTGGTTGCTCTGGAGAAAATAGGAGGAAGTAGCATTAGGTATGTTTGCCACTTTGAATTATTATTTATGAAAAATAATAATGTGAGATTAAAAAATCTAATTTGATATAATAATATAATACAGTGGTGGGATTCTACTTGTTCAAACTGGTTCTATAGAACCAGTTGTTATGATTCTGCATAGGTCAGAGAACCAGCAAATAGTGCCACTGGCTGTCCCCACCCATCCCTGCCTGGCCCACCCAGTCACTTCTTACCTGACATGCATGCCATCCATCTTGCCTGCATTGTGCCTTTGCCTAATTTTGGTAAGTTGCTATTTTCCCCTCCCCCCCCCCCCGATGATCAGATGTTTCAACTATTAGCTACGCCACACAATTTAGATTAGCTGGAAAGCAAGAAATCATTGGACTTCTTGCTTTCTAGCTAATCTAAATCGCTGTTGTACTGCTTTGCCTTCGCCCAGGAAACTTCCCTGAGGCCCAGTCAGGTATTAAGTGGGTTGGGGTGGGGGAAGAAGTGACCTGAGAGCAGAACTGAACCTTCCTTAGGAACAGGACTCAGACTCAGAGCAGCAGATTGCAGAAAAGGTAGATTTGTGAGTGAATATCTGATTCTGCAAGCAACTCAATCTGCCTGCTTACTTTGGCTGATTTTGGGTAAAAGTTGCTCTTTTTTTAATAAAAAAAAAAATCAATATTTACATACATGATGTGTTGTGAGTTAATTTTGGGTTTTCTTGCTAGCAAATTTTATGAGTTTGTTTGCAAGCAATTTTTAGGTGACAGACTCAGGCAGCAGACTGCAGAAAGGTAGATCTATGAGTTAATCTGTGATTCTGCAAGCAACTCAATCTGCCTGCCTGTTTTGCCTAATTTTGGGTAAAATTTGCTCTTTTTTAATAAAAAATTCAATATTTACATCAACATTTACAATATTTGCATACAAGCCACGCCCAGCCAGTCACATGATCACCAAGCCACACCTAGCCAGTTACATGACCACCAAGCCAGACCGACAAATTAAGCCACGCCCACAGAACCAGTTGTTAAGAAATTTGAATCCCATCCCTGATTATAATATAGTATAATACAATACAACACAATTCAATATAACACAAGACAACCCAACAACATAACGTAACATAGCATAACATAATATAACATAACATATTTTGTTGGTGGCCCTTAAAAAGTCCATATCCAAATCAGTAGGACATATTTATTAGCATGAGGAAAAATAATGCAGTTAACAAGTTTATTTGAAAAATAAGTGAACATGATGTAATAATAAGTTTCTCATGGGTTTTCATCTGCTAGGTTTCTCAAGCTCAGTCACTAGCTTTCAGACCACTGATAGTGAGCAAGTTTCAATATATTTTTCATGCTGACAACTACTTTTACACTGAATTGTGAGCCCAGCAAAAGAAATATGCATTAAAAATGCATGCACATGTTCATGCACACTATTCCAAATTGTCAGCTCACAGTGGAAGTCAAGGATCCTAAGAGACATGAATACAGTTTAGCTGGATGCAAATGAAAATGGCAAGTGGGTAGATCACTGTTCCTGGAACTATGGAAACAGTGGATCATTCACTGAGAGCCGTTCTATCAACAGCATTCGGAGGTCTTCTGAGGTATTGTAAAAACTCATTGATTTAGATATCCTGTTGATTTTGCTCCTTTGCCTCTTACTGGAAATTGTGAAGACTTTATTGGGAATGCTTTCTCAATATGGGAGAATCGGTTAAGATTACATCCTGTAACCACAGAGGTTTTGGGTAGACCAAACGGAGACCCCAAAGGTGATATTTTCAACATCTTTTTTATATTGTGGGGAGTAAAACTGGGTGCAGTATTCCAAGTGTGGTCTTACCAAGGCATTATAAGGTGGTATTAACACTTCACGTAATCTCAATTCTATCCCTCTGTTAATGAGACTCCAGAAAGAGTACAGAGAAGAGCAACAAAGATGAATAGGGGACTGGAGGCTAAAACATATAAAGAATGGTTGCTGGAATTGGGTATGTCTAGTGTAAGAGAAGGACTAGGGATTACATGTTAGCAGCCTTATGGTCTTTGAGGATCTGTCACAGAGAAGAAGAGGTTGACCTATTCTCCAAAACAACTGAGGGCAGGACAAGAAGTAACAGGTAGAAGATCATTAAAGAACTAAGAAGAAATTTCCTGTCCATGGAAACAGTTAATCAGTGCAATGATCTGCCTTCAGAAGTTGTGGCTGCTGTATAATTTGAGGTTTTCAAGAAGAAACTGGAGAACCATTTATCTGGAATGGTCTAGGGTTTCTTGCTTGAGCAGAGAGTTGGACTAGAAAATCTCCAACTCTGTCATTCCATTCCATTCCATTCTATTCCATTCCATTCTGTTCCTTAACATATTATCTTGCTATTCCCTTTTTTAGGATAAATGGCATTAAGCGGGCTATAGAAAAGGACTGTGAAAGAAAATAAATACATGAGATAATAATAAAAAGAAATACAGTTAAACATGGTTAATAATATCATGATAATTCGCTATAACTCAACATACTGTTTGATGATTGCAAACCAGTCTTGCTTTCGCCACATCCATAACCCCACTTCATACATTTCATTCATAATTCAAGATGAGCACAAAGAATTCTTATGCATTTATCTATAAATACTAAACAAAACCGAGGGGAAAATACATACCCTTGCTTTATTTGGAACAAAGTATTTCATTTATTTTCATGCATGCTTTACTTCTCTCATCTACCAGCCTTTTCATCCTCAGCTACCAAAGTTATAGTAATATTCACACAAAGATTCCATAATTCAAGCCTATTCATTTCATCATATATTGTTTGCATACATCTGGTCCACCTTAAAGCCTCACTATACTTCCCCAATTTGGCTTATTATCATATTTTGTATTATTTTGATCAGAAGTTTGCAGTCTATCTTCCTAACCCCATTTAGCCAACTAATCTCCCTGTTTTTGCAAATACTCTTTGTGCGTTTCCATTTGTATAGCAAAATAATAATGACATTATTCCAAATTGATTATTTTTCATATACATTAAACAAGTTGCATAACTACTCCATAAGCAGCCACATCCATATTCCAACATTACTCCAGTTGTATCATCTTCTCACCAACAACATGATCATTAAAAAAAAAATCCTCACAGCATTTATGACTTTCTTTTCACTATTTCCTTGAACACTAACAATTTATAATAAACTTATAGCTTGATTTTCCTGCATATTTTTATCAATGCCACAAGATTAGAACATCTCAGGTATTTCATATTCTTCCCTTTCATTTAGTTTCACATATATGCAATTTATTACGACAAATTTCTCTGCTTATAATTCATCAATTCTTTTCCTCTTTTATATTTCCCTATGAGACATATGTGCAGGTCACCTCTCCTGAGAGCTACATAACACACCTGGGATTGGATAGGTACAGGTGGAGTAGCAATGTAGTCTCAGAGCATAGATGGGGGAAATGGAGAGATTTATTAATGGACATTTTCTCACACTTTCAATTGGGAAGCAGGAGGTCAGGAACTTACGCAGTAATTAAATGCCCAAGGGAACAGACAATGACTACAACCTACAAGGTTAAACTACACAGTTTTAATTGGATACAGTTTGCTTAAATGTAGCATATACTTATTCATACATATTTACATATTCAGTTTCCCCCCCACTATGAATTCATCAAGTTGATAGGAGTATTAAGAAAGGCATGGTGTCAAAATCTGATGGAAAGGAACACAAATGAAGTGCCTCAAAATGAGGCCCATTACAACTTTCCTTTTCACCCTTTGCCAGCAGCATCTATCACACATTTTCCCCACTTCACCTCAGTCTTTCATTGACCATTACATGATCCACTGGGTGTCAGTTCTTTCTTTGGTAGCTCTCCCAGACCATTTCTGATCATAATGGGTTGCTTCCCTGTGACCTGCACTGTGATTCTTATTTCAAGTATTCAGTATCCAGACCTGGACTGGTTGTGCCTTATTTTTCATCTTCATATATAAGTCTGTGGGGGTTTTTTCCTTGAGTTTAAATTCAATTCATCCATTTCTCCATTTTTGGTAAGATTAGCTATATTTCTTTTAGTAATTTATACTTTTTAAGATAATTTACTTCTTATATCTTATTGCAATCTTCATGTACCATAACACCTCCTCATGGGGACCTATATATTGACTTTTATTACCTATAATTGAAAATTGAAACATAATATTATTAAGTATTAGTATTTGTGTATTTATTTGATTTCTGAATAGGCAGCTGTGATGAATGGTGCGTCCAAAGGAGGAGAAGGTGTGATGGATTACAGTAAAGTGGGAGTTTCCCAGGAAGCATGAAGGGTTATTCCAAGATTTGGGGGAGAGAGAAGAGATCACATACCCCAGAGCTAGATCAGAAAGAGGAAGAGAAATATTCCCTAGAAATTGCCAGGTATATCCATTAGGGTGAGTGTAGTATTAGTTTAATCTGGCAAGATTCTGTCTATTGGGTTTGAACAAATAAAGAATTATATGGATTGTTCTATGTTGTTCCTTGGCTGGGCCTGATTGCAACTCTCCATGGTATTATCTTTTTGGTTAGGGGTGGAAGATGATACAAGATTAAGTTAAATTAAAGATACTTGGTCAGTCCTCCCTATTATCATATGACATAAAGTGATCACTACCTGATGCTTTTTATATCACCACAAATGTTATTTATCCAAACTATCTTAATTTGTAACGCAAGTAGCACTATGAAAACTGCTCTACCATTTTGCCGGTGATAATATCCAATTCAAACTCTCACCCAGAATCTGTTTCCTGGCACATTAAAAATGTATGGTGCATTCATGCAATTGTATAGAAACAGAATATTGTTACAACACAACAAGCAAAAACTGTCTATCTCTTTCCCTTGTAAGGCCAAGACTTTGAGAAGGGAAATCAATTGTGCCACTTTTCTATTTAGAATTTGGGCTGGATTGCTTGTGCAGATAGGAGGGTATGTTCTGAAAAGGAAAAATCAGTTAATAGGCATAAATAAGTAGTGAATGTGCAGAAAATATTTCCTTAGAGGAGGCATCAAGAAAAGTCAGAAAAACTGGCCCTAAGTATTTTCATTCCCTTCACACATTTTACAGAGGAGAATAGAGTTAGAAGTCAAATGTTAGTTCCCTTTTACAGCAGGGACACTACATTTTTTTTTCATTTTAACATGCCTATAATGAGCTATGAAAATAGCCTTGGGAGACAGGAAGAAGAACCACAGCTAGGACAACAGTCAGGCAAGACATATTTCAGCTCCCCCCACCCCCTGCAAAAAAAAGAATGAAGGTGAAAAAAGCATTACAGAAGGAATCCTTCCTAGTTCTCTGCAAAATAAAGGGAGAAGTAACATGTTCAAAATTGCAATATTCTGTTTATGTAATCTTATAATAAAACATGATTTTGATTTCCTATCTGGACTACCTAGAAGTGCTGACAACCCCTGGCCATACCAAATGGGACCAGAGATCCCCAATATATTGTTATCAGTTATCTTTCCTGGTGCTGCTTATTACCAATTTGGAGACATGGTGCACTAGGATAGAATTGCTTTGATGTATAGGAGATGACCAGGATAAGGCCAAGGAGGGGTCAAACACATCATAAATCACAAAAGTCTGTGCATGCCCACAAGGGATCTAAGTCCAGCATATCTTGAATGCCTCTCTTATCTCCCATGCACTTCCCTTGACCACTAGTTGGTCAGATTCTTGTAGAGAGCTTAAGCTTGCAATTAATCTTTATACTCATTTGAACTGCCCAAATCTCCTGATTTCCTTGACACTTGATACAATGCCTGTTCACATACAAGAGCAGCCAGGCTACACAGGTTGGGTTGGGTGCCTGTCTTCCTGCTTGCTAGATCAGGGACTTTGTGCAACAGTTCAGCTGCTGTTCATTGACAAGTTGAAAAAAAAAAAACCAGAAAAATCACTGTACCTTCTTGAATGACAGTGCCCAAATCTGAGTCATTGAGCATCAGCCATTTAATTCTGAAATGGTATGAATCATTTTGTACATGTAATCAACATTTGAGCAAAAGCCCTTGAACTGACCTTTTATTACAATAGCAATAAAAGCACATCACCACTGCCATTTTGTAACATGAAATATCCAGAATAACATGTCACTTAGCACATTTTATTGCCTGGACTGGAGTTTTTTCAGAATAATTTCCTCCTTGGAACAAGAAGCACCACTGCCAAGCTAATATCCTCTGAATCGAGCAGAATTGCAACTCCTATCTGAATATATCAGATAGGGAAGATTGTAGTAAGAAAACTAAAAATAAGTAGTTGAGTGTCCCTTGAGGAAGTGAGTCTGAAAGTCGTGCAGCTGAAAACACCTTTCAAAGCAAAAAGCAATATGAAAATGCATGAAAAAGGTGTCTGAAATTTGTTTTTGATATGCATTTTATTTACACATGGTGTATTCAGGAGTGCCCCAAGGAGCTTAATAATCAAATGCAAAAATATAAAAATATCAAATGCAAATAAGAATGTCCTCATAACTTCATTTTATAAGACTAGATAGCAATAAATTCCAGGAAATTCTTGAGTTAGAAGATGCAGTTATGAATAGTGTAATATTAGTACTGTGCTAGCAAAATAGTGTCAAACTGCCAAAACTCTACTTAAAATTGTTGAAGCACCCTAAGCATTTTATTCTTATTTACAGATATACTACATTAAAATAAGTGCACAATTTTTCAAATGTGAAGAATATATTCCCATAAAACCTGGCACATGCTTTTCCCCCTCCCCCAATCAATATAACTAGCTTTACAAAATCTGGTGTCTCTTAGATACAGTATATATTACACTGCAAGTTCCCATCAACACGGATAGGAGGATTGGTGGCCACATAGAACAGGAATTTTAGTGTTTACATGTATTTCTGTTTGAGAAGAAGTGCTAATATTTTCCACTGGAATATTAATGCTTCAGAGAGTCAAGTGGCATATGATTAAATATAACCTGATCTCAATCCAATTCATAATATTCCTGAGTTTTTTTGGGGGGGTGAGGATGGGGATTAAAATAATGAATAAGTGTTTCAGTGTTTTCAAATACCCCCAAATGTTCATTTCTTCATCTCCCCCAACTTAAGAAAAATGGATATTTTGACCATTTTATAACTTCTTTCTAATGTAAATATGATAGGATTGAACTGCAGATATATTTCATTGCCTAATGGAAGCCCACTTACTTAGTCAATTTAAAGTAGTTTATTTTTATCTACTATCAAGTCTTCTAGGCAATTAATTTTAAAGAAATTGGCTTTTTCCTGCAGCAAGATGGATGTGGGTGATTAATTCCATGTTCTCTTATGCAACAGCTTTGTTATTTGAAAGCAGTTTTCTCTTTTCATTTCTTTGTCACTTATTACTAATAATCTAACAAAGCTGCTACAACAGTTTAAACAAAATTAGGGGAGTGATTGCTGTTAAAGGAGATGAAATAAGGAATCTGTTGCTGTTGACGGCATTTAGTGGGGGTTGCTTAAAAAAACAAGAAAAGAAAGAAAGAACATTAGTCCATTTCCTCTAAAGAGTGCATTATTGGACAGTGGGAGTGAGCTTGGTGAGCCTCATTGGTATCCAATTAAAATGAAGAATTAAAAGGTATATTCTAAATTACCTTCCCTATTTAATTATTGATGTGTTTTGCATAAACCTTCAACATGTCCATACATGCATGTTAATCCACTAAACTATGAAAGTTATGGGTTGCAGCACAACTTCTTACAGACTTCCACTTATTTCTAGTGAGATGTTCATAGTAAAACTCACAGCTTCAGCAAAACAGAAATGCTATGAGTAGTTAGCTTAGGTAGAATTGCAGATGACCAATAAAACTGATGGGTCTGATGGATTAACGCAGATCAAGTTAGGATTCTTGCAAGAATATATACTTTGGAAACTTGATTTGCAATTACAAATCAGTCTGAAAATGTCAGGTTGAGCTATGGTTTAATCTTTAAAAGGATGACTGGTCTTATTTTATGCTTCAAATGTCAATTAAGCCCTCAGCTAATTGTTTCTGTATTTAATGATTGCAACAGCCTGGACCTATAGGCTTTGTTCTAGTCTGAAATTCATTTGCCTCAATCTTTCAGCATTTGATAAAATCTGAACTGAGTAACATTTACAAAAGGTAGGCAGTAGTAAAAGTTTGGTTAGTGTCATCTAGCTGACCTTGGATGACTATGAAATACAAATCAGGTTTGTATTTGGTTTGTATTGGATGATCAATGGGATTTTTTCAAGTTTGTAGCCCTCCCCCCAAAAAATCCTGGAAGAAGAAAAGGTGAAATCATTCTTTATGGCCTATGTGTTATGTAGTCACAGAAAACAAATTTAACTCATGGTACAGTTTGCTGTTGGGTTTTTGATGCTCTCTGAGCTTGGTTCTTTGCTTGCAGATGTTTCATTACTAAACTATAGAACATCATCAGTGGAAGTGAATGTGGGGTTTGCTTTCTGTTTATATACAATAGCTTACCCTGCCAATGATGGTGGTAGTGTGGTTTCTTTCAAGGACACCTCCATCCACAAACTGATGCCAGGGCAAGCTACTGTTTATACCTAGTCCTTCCAAGGAGGAAGCCTTGGATTTGACCAGGATTTATTTAATTGTAAAGCCATATGGATAGTATGAATGAACCAACTCACATGAGTAAGATGGTCCATTCATGTTAACTATATGACTTTGGCTTAGGCTTTTGGCTTTGGTCTTAGGGTAGGACAATCAGAGACCTTTCAAGCCTGGACCATTTCAAGTATGGTCAAATCCAATGTAGCAGGACTAGCTATACATAGTAACTTGCCCTGGCATCATACATGGGTTAGATGGTTCCATAACAATTAGTCGCTTAATAAATACCTGATGATGAATAATGTAACATGGTATATCTGCTTGTTCAGTGATGCAAAGATGATGCTTAAGACATGTAATT
Organism: Pseudonaja textilis; assembly: GCF_900518735.1. The sequence goes on from NW_020769356.1 coordinate 2,439,473, forward strand.
GTCTTTTCATGCCCAAGTTCCTATTTTGAAAAATTAAACTATATTTCATGTAACCATTAAAATAGGACATGGTGTCTCAGTGGCTAAGTCGCTGAACTTGTTGATCAGAAAGATCGGCAGTTTGGCAGTTCGAATCCCTAGCACCATGTAATGGAGTGAGCTCCTGTTACCTGTCCCAGCTTCTGCCAAGCTAGCAGTTCGAAAGCATGTAAAAATGCAAGTAGAAAAATATTGAATATCTTTGGTGGGAAGGTAACAGCGTTCTGTGCCCCTTTGGCATTTAGTCATGCCATGATCACGAACACGTCTTTGGACAGTGCTGGCTCTTCAGCTTTGTAACAGAGATGACTAGCATGTATATGCAAAGGGAACCTTTACCTTTGCCTTAATGTAACCATAGGAACCTAGTTTATGGAAAGCGAACTTTAAAAATTGCTGCTCCTAATCTTCTTCATTGAGACCAGCCATACATTTGTGTGTGTGTGTGTGTGTGTGTGTGTGTGTGTGTGGTATTCAGCTTTGTTCGGGTATTTTCTCATGTCATTATAGTTGTGCTTTTAAAGTTGTAGCAATGTTTCAGCAGAATCTCATCTGCCATCATCAGGCTTCAGCTGAATACCATACATAGAAATACCCACGAAAACATATATATATGTTAAAACTTTATATATAAAACTCATAGGGGATGACATATATCTCATGTAAATACTGAAGCAACTGAGCAAAATTTCCACAGGGCTCTAAAGGCTACTTTTACAGAAGACAAATTGCTGTATACAGCAACCCTATTTCACTCAGCTCTTTGCATTCCATGCTTATAAATATAAATGCATCTGGATTGTCACTACAATTTTTTGGAAATTATGATTGTGGTCTCCTTCTCAATGAGCCCTGCATGCATTGATGCCTATATTTTAAGGAAAGTTTCTAGTTTAAAATAAAAATTGTATTTCAGTTAAAAGGATATCCTAAGATTCATCACAACTGAACTGTTGTTGTTAATAGATTTAATTCTTTATCCCATTGGGAATATATTCTTTTTAAAATATAGGCAGAAGTCACACTTTGTACTAAAGCTCTGAAGTAGTTTGTTTGATTTTGGCTTAGTAGGTTACATAAAGCTAGCCTCTGTGTGCAATTCTAACAAATCAATCATCAACAGACACAGAGAGATAAATCCATCTACATATCATTTAAAAGATGAAACTGAAAATGAAAAAAGGAAATAAACAACCCAGAGGACATTTTCCCTAACAACTAGCACCAGTTAAGCAGGAAGCACAATCAGATAAACCATAAAAAGGAGCAATGTTATAGTCAAGATACTATCAAGAAAAAAAATCCATATTAAAAAAAAATCCAAAAAATCCTAGCCAAAATGGTCAGGGCATGCTACTATATATTTAAATCTTCAAACTGTGCCTTCCCAGTACCAAAACGTTTACAGAAAAAAACCGCCAAGATGAAGAACGTTAAGGGCCCAATGGAGCAGTTCTATATGTTCTTTAATAGTGAAGTATGTATGTGTAATATTCCTGTTTATGGGTGCAGATATACCTTGTGTGTGTCTGTGAGTGTGTGTCTATATGGGTGGGCATTAGAATCTGTATTTTGAAAATGAGTTTGAACATGTAAATTGTCTAAAGAGCCTGATTTGGGGGATATGTTGGGTGTATGTGTGGTACATGCACACATGCATGCATATAAGTAATACACATTGTCTTTCTACCCAGAAAATATGATTATTGATAGGAAGTAATGTTTCAAAAAGTACTTAGGGGACTTCAAGAAGCAGAAGCCTTCTTAATTAGTGGCAAACCAGATGTATAAATCTTATTTGTACCATGTATATATAGACAAAAAAAATTACATGTACATTGTAAGGAAGGAAGTCCCTCCCCAGATTAAAATATTCTTTATTCTTAATATTAAAAAGAGGCAGGATAGAACATTTCCCCAAAGGAGAAATTGAGAAAAATCTTAACAAAGGCAGAAAGCAGCCCAGGAAAACAGCTTCAAACTAACAAGCTTGAACAAGCTGACTTTTAGGAATGCAGATTTTGTATCCATTCAGAAAGATTAGGCCATTCCATTCATAAACAAAATACCTTCAGCCAAGCTGGAGCTGATGGGATTAAGAATTTACATTCCCCACCCAAATTCTAAGGGCAGGACATGACCTTTAGGACATAAGAGGATTAACCCATCACCATTGAAATAGCAAAAGATACAAGGCTCACTACATCGTACAAACCCCTGAAGCATCTCAATCACCCTATAAAGATCCATCCATTCACTCAGACATTTGGTACCCCAGAAACATGCTGCTGTCACTGAAATTCCTGGAATCCAAATAAACAAAGACCTTCTTTCTGATCTGCCAGTCTCCATTTTATTTTTTTGTCCCAGCTTGGAACCAGACTGGAATTTTCTACCTACAGAAGGAAGAAAGAAAGGGAGGGAGGGAGGGAGGGAGAGGAAGAGAGAGAGAGAGAGAGAGGAAAGAAGGAAGGAAGGAAGGAAGGAAGGAAGGAAGGAAGGAAGGAAGGAAGGGTAATATGCCTAAAATTGGGCCCTCAGCCAGGCGACATTTAAAAAATGTAAGTTTGTAGTAGAAGATAATTTTGTCTGTGATGAAATGTTGTGCTTTTCTTTTTTATTTCTTTTTTCTTTACAGCTGAAAATGCCAAAGCAAGAATCAAGAAGCAACATGTCCTACTTTTTTGGCTTCTATTTCTAGAAGGAAATAAAATTGACCCCTGGCTAGAATTAAATCCCTACCTTTTGGGCATTCTTCTACTTGTATATCTGGTTAGGAAAGTCACAGCCTTTCTTCCAATGAATTTTCCATGCTGTTCTCTCTATTGCCCATACACTTTTTGTTACAGGGCAGGCAATTTTTCATCGGTCAAGGGCTGCCCTTGTCAATCCCAATGAGAACCTCCATGGTATGCCAATGAAGCAATAATGTCATCAGACTGGAATTTATAGATGGAGCAGGATTTGAAGAAGCTTCTATTTTTAAGAAAACTTGGTCTGGATGTCTTAAACCCAGAAAGGATGTCTATAAATCTTCGTAACTTTGTTTTCCTCTTAAAATTAAGACAGGAAATAGTATCACTGAACTGCAGCGGTCTTAACATCTAGGATTTCTGAAGGGTTTAGAAGTTGCATATTTCCAATGGACTAATGGATGCTAATTATTCATGTAGAATTTGAAAGAGGATCATGCTGTATTGGGAAGGCTCGCAAGTGTACTTCCGAATTCTGTCTGCACATGGAACAGAATGCCAAATTTTCATTTAAGTCTTCTATGAATATCAATGAAATCCAGATTCTGAGTGGCATAGAAGTTTTCCAGTGATGATTGTCTTCATTGATCCAGGATCATGTAACAAGAATAAAATAAGGTGCTGTACAATATATATATGACAAAACAGAGACTGTAATATTGGCTAGCAGATAGCTCCATGCTATAGAAACAAATCCATTTCTAATCATGATTCCATCTTTTTCATCTTCAAAATGCAGATACCTAATGAACCTGATTAACCACATATCAAGAACAACCATTTATTATGAATATTTTTAGCAGAAGGATTCAAAGCTATTTTATCCCAATTATTGCTTGAAAAACTAAAGAATATAGACTGCAGTGACTTTTAAGGGAATTGTCCCCCAATGTACTTTCATCTAATCTTTACTTAAACTGTAAAATAAAAAAGTGTGCAACTTAATTTGGAGAAAGTAACTGAAATGTTTCATGATCTCTTTTCTATAAAATGATATATGGTTATTTCTGTGTGTGTGTGTGTGTGTGTGTGTGTGTGCGTGTGTGTGTGTGAGGGGGAGACTTTCTCTTAAGTATAATGCTTAACTGCTGAAACAGCATTATTTGCAAATGGAGAAAATATAATTCTATTTATGAGACTTTCTGAACTAATCACATTCGTTAAAAATTTTACTATGGTGATGTAACACTGCAACATTAAGCTAATTAAATACATTCATCTATAGGCATATACTGCATTTTGGCAAGGAAGGGGAAAATCCTGTTTGTTGTTAGGATTACATTTGTATGCTAGACTTTAATGAGATCACACATTTTTTCCATTGTAGCTTCACAAACAGAGTGTTGTGAATTAACTTAGGCTAGAAATTGGGAGTGGTCCAAAATTATCCCATGAGTTCCATGTTCAAGTAGGATGGGAACCTGATCTTCGTGGTCCCAATTGCCATACTACAGCCATTCTACACTTTGCAGGGCTCAGATGACATTAAGAAGGGAATGTCAGGATTCTTTCTTCCACCATGTTCAGGGGTGCGATTCAACCAGTGTAACAACCATTTCAGTGAAAGCATGCATGCCAAACATGCTGTTGGACTCCCGGCCTCCCGTAACCAGTCCCAGAGCTTGACACCGATGTGGGGTGGAAGGCAGGACCTCTTACCAGCTGGTGATGCTCAGCCAAACCTCTTGACGGGGCTGGAGAGGCGGCCAGAGATCCAAGAGCCGCAGTCACTGCCAGACAACACACCACGTACAGAGCATTTGCTACTGACCTTCTCCAGCAATCCATGTGTGTTAAACAGCTGGTGGGCATCAATCTGTTGTGCCGCGTGAATCAGCTGAGCTCGAAAAACAGGATATAAAGCACAACCTAGAGCCCAGGTGGGTGGGTGGGCCCAACAGCTGATCATTGGAGCAAACCAAACTGGTTCACTCCCAGATGATCCTCAGAGCTACTGGTTTTCCTGAACCAAGCCGAACCAGTAGAATCCCACCCCTGACCATGTTTATCTGTACAATAGGGGGAAAGTCCTCTCCCTTTCTCTCTTATTGAAGCATGGTTCCAAGGCTGGAGTTTGGAAACTATTTCAAGACGAGTCTCATCTTGCGCTTGCATCAGAACTTCCTTCTTCTATCTTCTAGACCTCCCCATTTAATATATCAGAAAAGAAATAAGGAAACTCCATTTTTTTCCTGACAATGTGAACAATTAATCAGTGGAATGGCTTACCTCCAGAAGTTGTAGGTGCTCTCTTTATAGAACTCTCTACAGGCCAGCTTTTCAGGACTTTTTTTCTTTTCGTTTTTAGGAAACGGACAGAATATTTTGATTACAACATAAAACCAGGTTGAATTGTGTCATTGAGTCAGACTATTTATGTGCAAACTGCTGAATGTAATGGTAGTTCAGAAGAGGTTTCAGCCAGTGCATGCAAGTAGACTACTACTCAAGTAGTCTGATTTAAATTTAATATTTTGTCATTTAGAAACAGTTCAACATTAATAAATACTTCAAAACATTTCAGAGTGATTTCCCCAAATCCAAAGACCAATCTGAGCTCTGCCTGAGGTCTTGGCCATATCTGATGGCCATTTTCCTTTTTTTTTTTTTCCCCTTTGAAATTTGGACATTATACTACCTTGAAAGCATTGCAGTCTTCAAAGTGTTTTTCTAAACCACATCAAGAGAATACAGTGAAGCCTAATGTGTTGCTTTTGAAGAGATGTCACTTATTTTCCAGATAAAATTTTATATAGGAATAAAAAGTGTGTGTGTGTGTGTGTGAGGGGGGTTACAGCTTTTAAGACAGGGACTAGAATTTCAGGATTGAAAACATGTTTTACATCTGAAAGACTCCTGGCTTACAATGTAGATAGGTCTGAAAGAATTGATGTGGTAGTAGCAGCAGGGTTAATAGAAGCAATAGTAATGGCTTTATTAAAGTTTGCAGACCCAGATGCCCCCAAAACACAATTTAATAGGCAGTAAAAACATCTGCAATTGTTCTTAGTCCACTTTGCTATTTAGCAAAGGCAATTTTTACAGGCTACCATTACAAATTCAGCAGCAGCAAGAGTTATTTTAGCTTCTTTATCCAGCAAAAAAGCTGTGAATAATATCCATTAGCCCATCCAGAAAATGGACTAAGAAGAGGTGTCACTACCTTGTAATTACTATCTCAGTAAAAAAAGCAGTAAAATTAAGCATAAGCCCATGATTCAGTCCTTCCATCTTCACAAGGTCACAACCTTCTGCATATGGGCTTTTCTAGCTTTTATCCTTTAGCATTATTGTTGTACTTTGTAGAGGGTTCATTTCAGAGAGGACTAAAATTAGATTCTCCTCCATAAGGAGCTTCAGGGCCTTGTGTAGCTTCTGGAAGCCTAAGGTGTGATCTTCAGAGACCACTCAATGTTGTTATTTAATTGTAAAGAAGAGATATTTTAATTTCAAACATGCTTTAATTAAACGCAAATGAAATGAAATTTAGCTTTTGTGCTGGGCAACCTCTTTTTAGAATGTTGCTTCCCGTTTATCCCTTTAAGGCTTACTTCTACCTTGGCCCAGAAAAAAATAGGAGAGTCCAGAAATCAGCCAGGCTAACTGGAGTAGCTTCTTCCAATTATGCTGTGAGAGAAACTCAACTGGAGTTTCCCCAAAACTTGTATTCCTTGACCAAAGTCACTTCTGATTTTCAACCCTATTGGAAGGGTGCTTGACATTTCTGACTCAATTCTAGGATGGGAGGAGTCAGTGAATATTTCTTGTGTGTGTGTGTGTGTGTGTGCATGTGTGTGTCTGTGCACATGCAACTTCAAGTCTGTGTTGATTCCTGGTGACTGCAGGCAAGTCCCTGTAGTTTTCTTTGCAGATTTTTGGAACTGGTTTAAGGGAATTTCAGAACTTTCTTTTGGAAGGTCTGATAGACAATACCTGGCCCAACATCATCCTACTGGCCTTGTACCTAAGGTGGGGCCAGAACTCATGATCTCCTGGTTTGTAATCAGCTACCTACCTTGCCACCTTTCACCACTATACCAATCTGTTTTTTTTTAAAGATGAGTGGATAGATAGATGATAGATAGATGATAGATAGATAGATAGATAGATAGATATTATCTACCTACCTATCTAGCTATTTAGAGAGAACAGAGAAATCTATCTATCATCTATTAAAAAGCCAGTTTGGTATAGTAGTGAAAGATAGATAGATAGATAGATAGATAGATAGATAGATAGATAGATAGATAGATAGATAGATGTGTGTGTGTGTGTGTGTGTGTGTGTGTGTAATCTTCCCTTGGAAATATATATAATATATATAAATATATATAATCTTCCCTTGGAAATTTGCACTATTTTCTGCAGTTAGGGTTCAACTTCATATCTGAGCAACTTTCCTTGAAGTTTAGAGGAAAAGCAAAATTGATAGCTAGACTTGAGTTGATTTTTCATCAAAACTGGTTTCCATTTTTGCTCAGTTTAATTCCTGAAGATAAATTACAGGAAAATGGATTCTCAGAGTACATTTCAATTAAGATTTGAGTTGGGGTTCAGTCTTCTGGAAAAATCTAAGGTGAAAACTATTTGGGGTGATATTTTTTTTTTATGATAGCAGACTTATCCCCTTAAAATGCAAGGAAAAGGATTGATCTGGCTCCTGGGGGAAAATACGCTTCCCCTGTGATGTTTCCTCCTCCTCTCTACTCTCTTAACAAAGATTAATTTTCGATGGAAGTTACAAACCATATTTTCTTTTGAAAATGGCATGTAACTGAGAATTGTTCCAATAAGGATATTATGTATAGGAAAAAAGACCTTACAGTCTGCATAATTATTGGTATCTAAAGCACAGGCTGGGAACTGACAAAGGCTTTGATTTTAGCATCAAGCTCTCTGTTATTCGTATCTGATAGGTGTCATACGCCCTGGATATCTATCACTATTCTGCCACATATGCTGTTTCCCATACTTTCAGATTTATTGCTGTTATAATTGGTTATACTGATACTTCTTAATGCAGAAGTCACAGCATCTGCAAAGGAATGTGCATCCTCAGCTTAAGAATTTGGAAGCATATCAGTGGTGGTATTCTACCAGTTTCCCTACTGGTTTGGTCATCATGTATTTCATGCGTGCATGCGCCAGGACACCTAACATGTGTGCACAGCTTTCCAAACACCAGCTGAGGCTCTGCTGCACCAATCAATTGAGACAATAAAGAACAGAAAAGTGCTGGGGTGGGTGGGAGGGCTGATCCTACACTTTTCTCTTCTTTCTCCTCTCAGCTGATCTTCAGAGCTTTTTTTTTACTACCAGGTTAAGGGACCATTTTCTCTCAATTATTTCTACCTGTCTGATAAGTTGACCATGCTATGGGTCTCATCAGCCAAGGAATGTTGGCTGGTGGGGACCAGGAGATGTATGTGTTTTCTCTACCATAGCACCTGTCCTCCAGAACATTCTCCCTTCAGAGGTCAGGATGAGTCTGACTGTCAGCCTTCAAGATTTTTCCTTCAAGATTTTTCTCCCTTTGCTTTGCATCTTTCACTGTCATAAGTAACGGGGTGAGGAGGGGAGAATGGTTATGGGAAGTGAGCTGGAGGTGTTACAAACCAGAACTGTATAATCTGGTGGGGTACATTCTTGCTTAGGTTTCTATCCTATGCTATGTGCAGCTGCAACCCTTTATCAAACTATGTCAAGGTCAACGAACAGAAGCCTCAACACCACCTGGAGATGCCCACATGATGATACACAACTTTTAATTGGATGAGCCAATTGAACTATTGGGGGTGGGAATGTTGCCATTACTTTGTATATGTGATTTACGCACCCATTTTCTCAGATTCAGAATTCTTTTGTTGCTACCACTTGATTTCCAGTAAAATATATCTTTTCTCTGATTAAAAGAGTCTAAGTATTTCTTTCTTGGATTTTGAATGGAGCACCAGCTGACCCTGACCCTGTTAGAGTAGTATCATTCTATCTATGACTTAATTTGTCTTCTGATTTTGCTTCTTTGTGCCTGGGCTTGGGGCTCCAAGTGTGCTAAGGGCCTGTTTGTTGGCTACATTAGCAACCATGGCAATGATTCTATTCAGTGACCGTATATTTTTATTTTCCATTGTTTTAATGGTTTTAAATTTGTTTTTATGGGGTTTTTTATGTATGCTGCAAATAAATGAATAAATGCAGTTTGTCCTCTTTATGCAATTACAACAATATGGCCATTGATATGGTTAGACATGTGCAGGCTGAACAATAAGACAAAATTAGTTGCCTGCTTTTACCCTTAAAAGTATCATTCTATCTGTGTTTTAATTTGTCTTCTGATTTTGCTTCTTTCCCTTTATATATAAAGTTCTGTATATCACTGCAGTGATTACAGTGAAAGGAATGCAACAGAGGAGAAAATGGAGTGATACATTTGGAATTGTTAAATGACCTTTTGATGATGAATGAGCTGAACAGAAATGTATCTTATCACTTCACAGAGCTATTCATTTTGCATGGCAAAGGAATCAAGAAGTATATTCAACCAGTGCTGACTACTACAGCAAGAAACTGGCATTGGGATCAATGGGCTGCCTAGCTTGCAAAGGAAGTAATTCACAGATGGGTAAGTCAAAGTAATAGAATTTAACTGTCCTGCCCTAATCAATTGTTGTTGCTTTAAGGTCACTTATTCCCAATTTTTTATTTAAAGCCAAGCCTTTGAAATGATTCCATCCAACTGATCTGGCTTTAGACACTTCTTTGATCTCCCTAAATAATCCAACTAATTGTAATGGACTTTATGTCCAAGAAATACTACTCAATGCAGATTTTGGTGGAAGGAAGGGAGGATCTAAATTCTAAACTCTCATACATAAAGATAATTCTCTGAACAATGAAACTGGCTATCAGATTATACAGTTTAGAGTCAGAAATTATTAGACCCAGAAAAGTCCATGGTTATATTGTACTGTTCAATGTGCAAATTGGCTCTTACCTCCAATTAATCGCTTGAGATCTTCAAGTGCTCTGGTTTAATTGTGGAGACTGAGCTGAAACATTGCATTCCTCAAACAATTACACCACAGCTACCCTCTTGACTTCTCCTGTATTCTTCCTGAGACTACAGGAATTGCTATTTGTAGGTTGCCTTTTAATCGCTTGGTTCAAAATGGTAAGATGTAAGCTTCTAAAATGAGAGCTATGTTCAAAATGTCAAATATGGAATCAAAGATGAGCTTATATTTTGACAAGGAAAAATGCAGCAGCACCACAGGCTCAAATACTACTTTTTTTTCAGCTGCTGTTGCACAAAAAGAATATAATTGACTGCCAACTGTTAATTTGTCATATTTCACAACTCATTTATGCCTACTTGTCTATCAAAAATGTGGATGGAAAACAGGAAAGTTACCAGTGAGTATGAACACTGTAAATATACATCAGAGTTTTAATATTTTTTAATGTATTTAAACTAACTATAGGTTTTCCAAGTTCCACTTTTAAAAATAAAGCCAAATACCAAAATATCTGAAAAAAAAATGTTCCATGTTTCATCTATTCATTTTCCAGATGTTCATCCCAGAAATATAAGAGAATGTGGGTTTGAAGGGAAGTAGGATTTGGATGACATCATTAAATAAGATCTATTAACTTATTTCTTTTCCAAATGCTCTTTGAATTTATGAATCAAAGAATCAGGTTCATTTGCATTAAATTGTTTTTTTTTTATTCTACATGAATGATGATGATGCTGTTGGAGAACTTGCATGAAAAAGTTCCCTATATTAGAGAAAGACTTACATGGGTACTGTGTGAGGAAGTAATCTGTGTGTGTTTTTGGAATCTGGGAATGTCACCTAATCAAGGACTACTGAAGGAGCTGCCTGTCATATTAGAAGAAAGAAGGTTTGTTACAGGAAATACGTGAAGAAGAGCACAGTGGTAGTCAGCTAGTCAATCATAAGCCTGAACATGAGTTCTGCAGGGATGTAGATGCAGGAAGGAAACATGTTGAGATTACCAATCTCACAAGGATGTGGCAGAATGACAGAGAAGAAAAGAACCCAGACGGCCTTCCTGATTCTCTGGGTAACATGTATGATGGGATGTCTCCCTCAAAAAATGGTGGACACACAACAATTACAGGAGGATTGCAGGGGAGAGGAAAGTTGAAAGGTGGCATAGAGACTCAGGGTAACCCTACTGAGTTATGTTAGGTATAAATGGAGGTGAACAATTATTTTGACAGATATTTTGGATTCTACTACAGTACCCCCCTAGCAATAATATAATTGGCTGTAAGAGTGACCTCGGGGAATGGAGGACAAGTCACAACTAAGACAATGGTCAGACAAAAGACATTTGAATCCAAGGAAGAAATGTAATTTGCAAAAACATCTCAGACTTGACCTTCCTCAGTTCTTGTGAAATAGAGGGGGAGAGGGGAGAGGCACATTCATACTTTCCAGATTCTGTTCCTGTAACTTTAAAATAAAAATAGTATTAGCATTCATAACTTCAGTTTTCTGGCTGAGGTCTACATCAGATGGCTGATAATGTGTTGTTCCTCTGTGTCATATAATATATGTGGGTATATGCCTAATATTGTATTTATTTATTTATTTTGTCATATTTATGTAGTGTATATTGCAGGTGGTATCCCTTTGAAAGCTATATGCAACAAAATTTCATTTTAATGTATGTTGATTAGTGTATTTTCAAAGTGACAATAAAGTTATTTTAAATCTAAAAAAGTCTAAGTTTGTCTTGTTCTACAGTGCAGAATTTAAGAACAGTTTTTTCAAAAGAAAAGTCCATTAAAGGAGTTCTACCCTCTGATTCTTCAAATATTCTCTTATCCTAATTTGCCTTCGTGAGGTTTACCCTCTAAATTTATTTTAGTGCTTAGAGATCATAATGGAGTTGTCACACGTTGTACAACCTAATAAATGACACCTTTCCAACTACCTCATTACCTTGCAAATACATTTTCATTGGACATAAGGGGGGAAATGTAGCCATATTCTCAAGGCAGTATAATGATGGCTCTACATTCTGGATTTCCTTGTGATAAAATAAAATTAGCATAAAAATCACTTGTAATCCTTATCGTCATAATCTTTATACTCTTATATCTTCCAATGGAAGAAAATAAATTTCTGTTCAGCCTTCATGTCCTGAAGTAGGTTTAATTTGTTTTATTTTTCAACATAATCCATTTGACATGATTGCATGTCAAAACACATAATTTAATCCTCCTGTTCATGTTCTCAAACATGTTTCCATAGCATTTGCTGACATTCAAAGTAGTGATGATTTAGAAGTTGAAAGCATCCTCTAACTGGGAATTGGTTTGTGATCATTCCAGAATACTCCTGGTACATCTTAGAAACTGTTTATAGGAGAGTAGTCTCTTAGTTTTCTAAAATGGGACTCACAATATTATGCCTCAATAATGAACTGTTTGTGAGTTTTCTATAGAAGATAGTTTGTACAATGGTACCTTGGTACTCAATTGCTTTAAAACCCATCATATTTGATACTCACTGCATTTTTATGTGAAAATTTTGTCCCAGTACTCATCGTTTGTTTCCTATTAAATGCACAAACTAGAACTTGTTGGTGTTGGCAGCCTTACAGTTCACTACGTTATTCTTTATAGGAAAATTTTGTTTTGTACTCATTGTTTTTGGTGCTCACCATGGCTCCAGAAACCAATTAAAGATGAGTACCGAGCTACCACTGAAAGTCATTGCTTTCTTTTGACATCACTAATTTCATGAAATGTTTTGACTGATTATCATACTTTATACGAAACTAAATGCTGAGATCTGACTTGCTCAGCTTCCTACATATTTTATTCAGTTTCTAAAATTAATTTCCAGATGACGAAGATACCATCCATTTACCTACCTCTCTCTTTTATGAAGCTGAAGCTATAGTTAAATAAGTAAATGTCACATCCATTGAGGTATGGCCACATCCATGATTTGTTAATGATCTCCAAAACAGAAAATAAAATCCTGATGAAGAATAATTGCTAAAATTAGCTGCCAAGATGTAAAATTATCTCCCTCTCACATTTTTGTAAAGTATGGATTGTCATATGCAGGTGTAACTTGGCTTTTTAAAAACAGATGCATAGAAGTTGGGAAAAAAAGAAGCATCATGGTCACGAAAACTATTTAGGCTCCAGGCTCATGCAAACAGCCAAAGCACTTCTTCCAAATAATTTTTGAGGTACATCTTTCCCTAATCAGCATCATATTGTAATCAGATTCTCTCTCTCTCTCTCTCTCTCTCTCTCTCTCTCTCTCTCTCTCTCTTTATAACCATGTATATGTTACCATCAATGTGTGAAATAAAGCATTTTATAGAATGCCTAGGAAATCTATAGAATGCCAAAAATGGGATGTCAAAGAATAAAATGCTTAATATTTCACTCATTTCCTAAGCATTCTATGTAAAAAGGAAAACCAACAAAATATAAAATACTCCCACTAAAACACTATTCTAGTCTTCCTTGTAGCAATAACTTAACATTTTTGCAACAAATTGATGTCTTTCTCCCTTTTTTCTGGCAAGAAAGTCCAATATTTGGGGATTTTTTCTGCATTTCTTCTATCATTTTCACGTACAGGTAGTCCTTGACATACAACAGTTCCTTTAGTGACTGTTCAAAGGTGTACAAGGCACTGAAAAAAGTGCCTAATGACCATTTTACACATTTACAACTGCCCATGGTCACGTGATCAAAATTCAGGTGCTTGACAACTGACTCATATTTATGACGGTTGCTGTGTCCCAGGGTCACAGGATCCCCTTTTGTGGCCTTCTGAGAAGGAAACTCAATGGGGAAGCCAGATTCACTCAAACCAGATTCACAGCTGTGTTACTAACTTAACAAATGCAATGATTTGTTTAATAACTATAGCAAGAAAAAACGTTAAATTGGACAAACTCCCCAACAAATGTTTCACTTAGCAGCATAAATTTGGGGCTCAATTGTGGCCATAACTTGAGGACTACTTGTATATCTTTTCAATAAAGGTTTAGAGCTAGGGTTAGGATTAAGTGTAGGGTTAGGATGTGGTTTAGAGTTAGAGTTAGGGTGTAGGTTATGGTTAGGCTAGATATTAGGGTTAGAGATAGGGTAACCCTAACCTTAACCCTAACCCTTTTCATGACTCTCTTTTTATACTGTACCTAAATGGTTCTTGTCATTTTTCATAATGCTTAAGTATTGTATATGATATGTGAAAGTACAGTATATAGCATATTAAAATATCACATGTCATACTTCACCAAAAAACATCACATATTCTATAGATTTCCTATATAATGCCAGATTTTCACACATTCCCAAGAACATATATATTTAATTTAAAGTCTATAATTTCAGACTTTAAGAATATTATGAAGAAATAATCTTCCATGATAAGAAAAGACAAAGACAATCTCTATTTCACTGTAGTACACTGCATGAATTTACTATTTGTATGACATACTTTTAGATAATATTGTTTTGTCTAGACTTGGCATATACATGTGAATCCATGATGCATGGTAACAACAGATCTGTAGATGGCCCACATTTAGAATGATTGAATAAGCATGTCTTTCACTTTCTGTATAGCTGCATTCTTTTGACGTAGCACTATATTGTCAGCCACTGAGGTATGGTATTAGAAATTAAAATGCCTTGTGTTATTTCTTTATCAGCTGGATTTATGCCTCCTGCCTGATTCATTTTTAATTGATCGTAATTCTTTAGACTCAGCAATGTTAATGAAGTCTTGCTTCTCCTGAAATCATAATTGTCTGTATATTGATCACATGGAAGTGATTAAATTCTTCTAAGGAATAAGTTAATGTTGATTTAAAGATGCAACAATTACAGGATTGCAAAGACAACTGATCAAGCATATATTTACATTTTCTGCCCCAAATTAAATAAAAATACCAGGGGAATTTGAAATGTTAGTGGAAAAAATGGTTTTGAGGGTTTTTTTGCTAATTGTATATCAGATTAAGTCATGAAGTATATAAAGCCACAGTTCTGGCTAGATCCAGATTTAGCCTTATGTAGAATAGATGTATTAGGAGCTGTGGTGGCACAGTGGTTAGAATGGTTAGAGTGTAGTACTGCAGGTTATTTCTGCTGATGGCTGGCAGCCTGCAATTTGGCAGTTCAAATGTCACCAGGTTCAGGATTGATTCATCCTTTCATCCTTCCAAGGTTAGTCAAATGAGGACCTAGATTGTTGGAGGGCAATATGCTGACTCTGTAAACTGCTTAAAGAGGGCTGTAAAGCACTGTGAAGTGGTATATAAGTCTAAATGCTATTGCTATTAATATCAGTCCATGAAAATAAAGTCCACTAACATCAATGAAAAAAAAATCAGTATGACTTAGCTTAGAGTTAGACCTAACACTCAAAAATCCTTTTGTGTTCTAGTTTTCACCTATTGCATTTTTACAAAATTTAGATGAACCCTCTCATAATCACTGTACTTAATATTAAAGTAGGATCAATTAAAAAAACTGAATCAGGTAGATTGGTTTTTAAAGTTGTATTGTAATCCTTTGGTTTGTAATAAAAAAGTCTGGTTTGATTTAAAAAAATCATTTTATTGATCAAAACAAATTAACATGTTAATTTGAGTAGATTCATTGAGTTGGCATATTAGATAACCAAATCTTTATCAAACTAATAGAACAGATTGCACCATATTATTTATTATCCATTATCCACACAATAGAAGGGAAGCATAGTCACCAAAATGTGTTCAGACAAATGGTGAGTCATTGAGACCTTTGTATAAAACTGAGATTCAATAGTGCACTGATTTTTTTTTCAAGCCATCCCAATCATTTATCAACAATATATATTATAGAATTGCATATCTTGACTTGGGAACTTAACAACCAGCCAATGATATGCTATCTGGAAAAGTACTATACTCTTGAAGTTATTTTCTATCAATTGGTTGATGAGAGAGAGAGAAGAGAGAGAAGAGAGACAATTTAGGCATTTACAAAAGATCCTATTTTTTTATATAAAGAGCTAAACTTTTTAATTTAAAAGACAAATTCAGTTTTTCTATTCAAAACAACAATACATAATAAGCAAGCAGAAATTAATGCTTTGTTCATGTAATTGTACTGTCAATGCTTACTATGACATATACTACTAAAGTTAGGTAGATGAATGTTTTGTGGCTCTGTGATTGTAAACAGCGACAAAACACACATTTGTTTTTTTAAGCAGCAATTGCTTTCATGGTAATAACATACCACTCAGAGTTGTTGAGAACAATATACATAAAACAAAGTGTCAAATTAGCTTGTAAGTGCTGAAACACCCCTTTTCTTGCCTTTATTAACTTGGTTTCCACCATATTTAAGACACAGAAAAAGGTTTCTCAGTGCATGGCAGGATTGCCTTGGAGCACTAAAGATTTTTGTAACCATTTCAAGTATACCTGGAAACAAAGCGTTTATCATCGCAATGCCTACAATATGATCCTACAAGGAAACGAACCACTGTTCTTGGAGCTGCATTTAGAACTAATTTCAGTTTCTAAACACCTTAAAACAGTATTTCTCAACCACCTAAATTTCTCAACTTTAGGATGTGTGGACTTCAATTCCTGGAATTACCCAGCATGCATGCTTGCCAGGGAATTCTGGGAGTTGGAGTCCACACATTTTAAAGTTCTTGAGGTTGAGAAACATTGCTCTAATGCACAGGTGTCAAACTCCCAGTGTCACATTGCTGTCACGTGACATTTGCAATGTTTTTCCCCTTTGCAGAGGTAAGGTGGGCATTGCCTATGTGTGATGCATCTGGCCCATGGGCTGCCAGTTTGACACCCCTGTTCTAATGGATAGAAAGTATAATAGAATAACAGAGTTGGAAGGGACCTTGGAGTCTCAGACAGTAAACCTCTATATTATTTCAGAAAAATGATTGTCCATTCTCTTCTTAAAAAATGCAACCACAACTTCTGGAGGAAAGCCATTCCATTGATTAATTGTCCTGTCAAGAAATTTTGTCCTTAATTCTGGGTTAGTTCTCTCCTTGATTAGTTTCCACCCATTGCTTTTTGTCCTGCCTTCAGGTGCTTTGGAGAAAAGCTTGACTTCCTCTTCTTTGTGGCAGCCCCTGAGATATTGGAACACTGCTATCATGCCTCTCCTAGTCCTTCTTTTCATTAAACCAGACATCCAATTCCAGCAACCATTCTTTATATGCTTTATAAAGCCTCCAGTCCCCTAATCATCTTTGTTACTCTTCACTGCACTCTTTCTAGAGTCTCAACTTCTTTTTTTATATTGTGGCTACCAAAACTGGATCCAATAGTTCAAGTATGATCTAACCAAGGCATTATAAACATACAAGTTCATCATATTTCTGATTCATTGCATACTGAGGGCAATATCATTGTTGATCATGATGTCACTGCTAAAGGACATAGCAGTCTCTATAGTTTTTATTCTTATATTTCAGACTATGCTTCTGTGAGCCTTATTTATTTTTCTCTTTAAAAGTTCATATGTTTTCTTTTGTGTTCTTTGTATTTTTTATCAATAATGTGTAAGGAAAAAGAACAGGAAATTGCATGTTTTTTTTTCCTATATTAGTAGAATACTTTATTTTTCTTATTGGACATCACCAAAGGATGTGCTCAAGGTTAATTTAATGCTTATGCTTCATATTAAAAGCAAAGTTATTTATTTTTTAAGGAGAAAATTAAATTATTCTTATGTATCCTATCTATCCTCTGACCCTTAAAGTTCATTGGAAAATGCTGAATATATTATAACATTCAAAGACTTTAAGATGCCACAACAGAAATTTTATTATGTAGTGGCTTTGGAGAAAGATAGACAAGAGTAAAAAAGTATTGCTCATCATTATAAACTAATTAAGCAAAGTATTAATTAGCTATTCGGGACATAAATACATTTTTATATACAGATTCCTAACTAACTTATTAACTAACATTTTAAAGATTCTGTTCAAAAGAGATACTACAGTTCTACATGAATTGAACATGAGCCAGAGAATTATTTTACTATATTTATCACAGAGCAGATTTTTCACATCTTTCACTTAAAGAAAGTGTCACTATAATTAAGTATATGATATTGGAGAAGGTTACCAGCTCTGATGATATTCCAGTTGATTAGTATTTTAAAAAACACTTACCAATGGATTTTCATTTCCTGTTTTACAGAGGGGAACTTTTTTAAAAATAAATTTCTGCCTTTTAATGTTAATGAGACTCATGCTACAGTCATTTCTAAACTGAGTAAAAATTCTATTGTATTCTAATGATAGGCATATTTCTTTGACAAATGTAGATGCTAAGATGTTACCCTAATACCACAGATTAGCTGGTGTTTCTCAAAATAGCATGCTTTCAATCAAGTAATCCTTGATTGAGAACAGTAATGACCATTTTGGTCATAAGCTGGGAGGATGTTAATTGAAACTTGTTAAATGAAAGAGCTCTCATCCTGGACGGCCACAATGCATACATTAAACAAATGTAGGGGGTGAATGCAGAGGCCATTAAATGTGCTTGGGTTGCCTCAGGGATCCCTGCCTTGGGCCTCCCAGGCCCCCCATACCCTAAGACACCTCAGTGCTCTGCTTTCTTTCCTTGGGAGCTCCACAGCCATCTCCACTCCTCACAATGCCTTGCTTACCTTCTGGAGATCTGCAAAACTCAATACTGTCCTCTGTTCTTCCTGGGCAATGTGGAACAGCCATTTGCAAACAGACCTTGGCAAAGCAACATTTCCCACATTTTCTGCCTTTCTGCATGGCCGCTTTAACTCAAAACAGGATAATGAGCTACAGTTTGTGCAATGTTATGAAGCCACCTGGTCATTCGTAAGTGGATTGGATAACTGGTGTAAAATTCTTACCTGTGAATTGTGGTCATGCATGGCCTTTGGAAGGTCTGTTGTAACTTTGAATGGTCACTATATGGTTACCTCAAGAATTATCTGTATAAAGGGCCGTCAAGCTTCTGAAATATCAGGTATTTCACTGATATTCTTGCTTTATTTTCTTTAAATCCTAAAATGACACTTCTGTTGCCATCTAGAGGCAGACAAATAAAACTGGTTTTCAAGATAAGTTGCATATTGTATGAAATTAAATAGACTAACATCGTTAAAAGTTGATACAAACAAATCCAATTAAAACTTATATTCATTCTTTCTTTAGATAGCTATTATATTCTAGCTTGAAGTAGCTTCACACATTCTGCAAAGGATGAAACAATTCAAAAAATTGCCTCAAAACACAGATGTGCTTATAGTAACTAGATTTAAGATTTACATACTTGCATTTATCGTAAAGTAACCATTTAAAAGAAATGGAATTTTAGAAATGAGGTATAAATGCTGGTGAAAAGAAAATGATCATCACTGTAATCCCTCTCTCTTTCTCTACATTGCTATAAAAGCTATAAAAGATTCAAAACTCATATCATCTTTACATCTGGTGGCCAAAAATCATTTTATCATTTCATTTCCATATAAGCTTCGCACTGCTCCAGAATAAGATCCATACCTTCTTTTTGCATGTAAAAATCTCCTAGGCATTGTAGCTGAAATGGTTTATTTCTGACTCAACGATGATATTATCCAAACCAGGAAGGAGGAAAAAAATCATTTTTCTGTTTGGAACAATGTAGCTCTGCAGAGCTTGTAAATAATTTGATTTCCCATCGGTGGAAATCCAATGTTTGTCTCTTTATCTAACATTGTGTTCAGGTCTTTACATGAGAAAAGCATCTAAGCAGCTTCATACTGCTGAGGAGTTTTTGCACACACTGTCCTGACTGAGTCTATTTTCACACACAGCCAACACTGATCTAAGCTGACCTGACTTCAGATTCCTGCAACTTCTGCTGTACACATGGTAGCCCAATTAAAAGCATTTGGGATAAATTGAAAGAAGTTCGGCCTAGTTTCCCTTCTCTTGAAAAGAGGACCAAGTATTCAAAGCCTCAGCATTTTTTAAAGAAAAAAATGAATAACTACCAGTTGGATGGGAAATAGTAGCATGTGAAACAAAATTTGAAAAAAAAAAATTGTATTATTTGGTACTTCTTCCTCTGGACAGCTAATTTTCAGTATCCTGTTCCAGAGGTTCATAAGTAGACATTGTTTTGAATTTACTGTCCCATCTAGACACCTTCAACTTTCAACATTGCCTATGACTTTTTGCTGGGATCTTGGAGAAAGCACAAGATTTTAGAACTGATGTGGTACCACAGTACCTTCATAGCTTCCTGTGATATTTTCCGAATAAGAAAAAACTGTCTGGGAGCCATATCGTTTTACCCTGCTACCTATACTGAGGATAGGCAATAACCAAACTAGCCAGTTGAATTAACCCAACAGGCATTGAAAATGTAGATGGGAGGGAAAGGAGATGCTATAAATTTGGTTGATTTCTTGTTGTATCAGTTAGGGGATAAGGGGATTTTTATTCTTACAGAATCATTAGTATCTTAAAGTGGGAGAAATAGAGAGTAGTCTTTTCCCACATTCTATTATTGCTCAATTTAAATGGGAGAACTCTGCATCATGGAATTCCTAGCTTGTTCTCAGAATTTGTATAGAATAAGGAAGATAACCTTGATGGAAATATACAGTAACAATTACCTATACCATTGTCAAACTGGCCACACCCATATCTGGCTTAGTGAAGGGGAAAAAAGACCTGATACATCACTGTGATGATATGAGTTTGACATCTCTGGCCTAGACAAAGGAGCTGTTGTTATAAGTCAATCACAGTAAAAGTTATTTTAGCCTTCATGTGGAATTGATTTGGTCTATCTGTTTCCCTTCTTTGACCCTGTAATTCCTTAATTTAGGATACAGCCAAGGCAATTGATGGAGCTAAGCATTTACTGGCCAGATGCCCTTCCTGACACCACACAGAGTTTGCAGCAGATATTTTTTTCTTTGCTTTCTAGAACAGAACATCTGCCACTACCTAGGATTGAACTCTCAACCTTCCAAATGGGAGTCAAGCATCTTCACCACTAGGCTACCACACCACTCCTGATTTGGTCTATCTAAGGCGCATTATTTTACAGAAGTAAAGTTGAAGGTGCAGTTGGATTGGAGAGCAGAAATAATGCCATATAGACATTTTCAAAGATTAAAATCACATGGAAAATGTGCAATTGGAGTTTCAAAATCACATCATCATTTCTTTTCTACCACCCAAGTTAGGTCTCTCAACACATAGTATATCTCCAACATGTGTCTCAACATGTATCTATAGTCTACAATAATGCTTTTTGTAGGAATATACACTCAAAAAGCCTCATAGAGACTTAAGGGTATATCACATTTTTATTGTTCTTTACATATTCTAAGGGGCACTTATGCTGGAACACAGACATGTGTGCCTAGGGGAACTAAAATTTATAACTTTGCTGTATTAAATAGAGACTTTGATTTCTTATGCTCTTATCAGTCAATTCATGTTTCCTGCTATTGAAAACCCTTTAATTTTCATATGGCATAATGTTAAACCAATGTCTAACTCAAGAGAATTAAACATTTGAAATGTTATTAAGTATTGTAGAGATGTAACATCAAACTCCATTACACAAATTCATGTCAGTTTCCTCTTCTACCTTCCGAACAAGAATGTGATAACTCAAAAGTAAGGCCAAAGCAGCATCACCTAACCTTATCTATATTTCTATTCATTTTTACCCCTTTCCCCCATTGGCAATTTTGTTCAAGCAGTTTTGTGCTCAGCAGCAATTCTTGTCTGTTGCAGTTCTTGTCTGTTGCAGAAGTTTCCTTCCCCCAATTATTTTGCACTGATCCTTTGGGAGATCAGCACTTAATACACAATGACTATAAACAAATTCAAGTGGCTGATAAAAATGGCTAGGGCAATGTAGACCAATGGTCTTCAAACTTGGCAAGTTTGTGGACTTCAAGTCCCAGAATTCCTGAGCTAACATGACTGGAGGATGAATTCTGGGAGTTGAAGCCCACAAGTCTTAAAACTGTCAAGTTTGAAGTCCCCTGATGTAGACAAAGAGACCTTAATAACCTGCCTTACCACTGAACACTTCAAGAGACTATTCAAGTGAAACAGTATTCCCTGCAGGATATATTTATCATTACAAAGAAGTCAAACTTGCTCTGATTTTCTTCTCTGAGACTTTCTCTTGGTGCTGCCCCAATAAGCCATTGTTTCTTCAGCTTCTTTGCAAAGATGACATTTGCTGGCTGTTGCTTTGTCTGTGTTTGTTCCTAAGGCTTGGTCTTGCACTGCCAGTATTAGCCACACTGAATCTTTCTTCAACTTCTGTTAGCCATTACCCAGTCTTGCATTATTTGTTTTTATGTATACTGGCCAAATAATACATTGTTGTTTTCCCAAAGAGCTTCAGTTCACCCATATAAAACAGGTTTGGTAGATTTTTCAGTGTTTGATAGGTATGGCTTGACTTGTTCAGTATTATTGATAGATTAATCAATGCAGTAACAAACAAAAGTGGTGACAGTGAATTTAATGATAGATGATAGATAGATAGATAGATAGATAGATAGATAGATAGATAGATAGATAGATAGATAGATAGATTCTGATCTTGGATGTTAGCATTTCTCTATTTATCATCATTAACCAGCAACTGTGTCTTCCATTGTGCCATTGAACTTTGCACAAAGCTTCTGATGTTTCTACTGACTCTCTTATTTGTAGGCATCTGATTATCCAATCATGTAGCAGGGAATCAAAAGTCTTCTAGTAACCAATCCAAACTGCATTCAAGTTGGTCTTCTATTTCTTCTGGTGTTGCAAAATCATTTTATCAATTAGGAGAAGATCTTTGTCCCTCTGCTGCTTGGCTGATTTCCTTTTTACTCAGTTGGAAAGGGCTTGTTTTCAACTAGATGCTGTTGGACTGCATCAGCTACCCCACCAGTTAGCAATTTGAAAGTTATTGGTAAGCAGTAATTGGCCTGAAATTGCCTGTTCCTGTCTTTTTTGTTTGATCTTTCATTATCAAGTAGGTTTTGTTAGACATTAACCAATCTTCAATTTCATCTCCTTGGAGTATGTTGGTAAATTGCTTGGCAATGAGTGCATGGAGACCAGTCACATGTTTCGATCAAAAACCATGTGGTTTATCTTCACCTATTGCTGACCAATTCTTACTCCTTTTTGCTCTTTTTTTCTCATCTGCTTAAGAATTAATGTTCTTTCATTTTAGCTGATCTTAGCATGTTGATCTTATTTTCCATCCTGATCTTCCGTTTGGTGATCCAATGTTTGGCTTTTTTCTTCTTTGTTGATTTTGCATCCAAGATCTTCAGTTATATCTGCAGATGTACTACACATTCATTGGTTTGTTTCTGGCAATGATCTTCAATGTTACCATATTAGCATTTTATTTATTTATTATGCTACCTATTTCCTACATAAGGTGACTCTGGGCAGCTTTTCATATTTATATTAACTTTTTTTTTTAACAAGCTTTAGGCAAGCCTGTTGGTTTTGTGCTGTTCTAGATTGCTAAATTTTTATTCATCCTTATTATTTGTTTTAGACTTTTTTGTTTTACAGATTTTATTCTTTATGAGGAGAAGGTAGAGGAGATGGTGCCTAACTTGAAAAAAAAAAAGTGGTTTAATATAGTGATGTGGATTTCCTTTACTATCATCTCCCCGTGAATTGTCTCTACTATCTGAGATATTGTTCTGACCCACACCCTTTTCCAACAAATCAAACACAGTCCAAATAGAACAGAAACCTTGTAATGCTTTTGCTAAATAATTAGCTGTGATAACCATAAGCCTTGTCAAACTCTGCAAGACTTGCCAAAAGATAATAGACAATAAATAATTTGCAATACAAGAATCTTCAAGTACAAACTCAGGATACTGGAATGTCCATGAGGCTGGAGTTTCAAAATGTCTTTGCCTTCTGCAAAGTATGTTTGTTCACAGCTGGCTTTTATCTTCTTGAAGGAGGGGCCATTACCTTGCAGCCTTACTCCCCAGTTGCCCGTGCTGTTGTAACTGCTCTTTCCTCTGAGCAACTCTGCATGCACGTGAACTTGGCACAGGCTCCTTGGGAACCTCCTCATCACTGCTGCCAGCCCCCACAATCTCCCTAATGGTCCTGGCCCTTCATCTGAGTCCTTGCTTTCCTTGGCCATCCACACCTGCTGCCAGCTAACCACAACAGATACTTCCGGCAAGGTTCAGTTTCTTTGCCCTGAGTAGAATTTTGCAGTTCTTCCAATTCTAATTTTGTGAATACTTTATTTCATATTATAAATCATTGTTGATCTTTGTTATTTCTGATTCTGGATGTTGTTCTTTCCAGATTAGTACATCCTTTTCAGATAGCCTCTTCTCAGTGGATTTAATTTGTAATAGAAAATCATTACTTTTTGTTTTCAGTCTTGGTATATTTGCAATGGCTAAGCAACTTTTCTTCCAATAATATTGCAGCTGAGGTCCTTGGTTGCTCATCGAACAGTCCTGAGTTCTGTAGGCCTTTGGTCACCAGATGTCGAGGAACTCCAATAATATTCTACTAATATAGGAAAAAAACAATAATGTGGTCTGCGTTAACCCAGGTGACAACTGATCCAATATACTGTAGGTTCCTGTAAGTTACATTTCGTCATATTGTTTATAGGAGATTCTTTATCTGGCTCCTTTGATAATAGCAAAAGCATTTATATACCACTTCACAGTGCTTTACAGCCCTCTCTAAATGGTCTACAGAGTCGGCATATCTGGGTCCTCATTTTACCGATCTGGGTCCTCATTTTACCAATCTCAGAAGAATGGAAGGCTGAGTAACCTTGGGCCTGGTGAGATTTGAACTGCCAAATTGCAGGCAGCCAGCAGTCAGCAGAAGTAGCCTGCAGCACTGCACTCTAACCATTGTGTTATCGCAGTCATTCAACCATACTGGATAAGACCGTATGGTTGAATTTCTGGCATAGCTCTCATCTTCCTCAAAGCATACAAACCTGATAATGACATCAAGATATGTCTCACTGGTGGTTATAATTATTTGATTTGGGTAGAAGGGAGGACAATAAATCAAAACACAAAACACAGCTAAAACTAATTTACTTCAGCAGAAATTACTATAACTTTCCTACCTTTCTGCTTTTCAAACCATCTTTGTTGTTAATCTCATTCATATCTTCTCCTTTGAACTCATCACTTCTTTCTTTATCAGGCTGTCATCATCTCTATCCCATCCAAACTGATTGCTTGACATCTAGATTGGTGGGAAGCTTCATGTGAATTATGAAGGAGCATACATGCAACTATTAACAAGTGTCAGTATTGGTTTTGTCATAAACAATCCAGTAAAGATTCTAAATCTTGGACAACCTATATATCCATCACCTTAATTCAGGCAGATACTAAGATATTAACTGCTTGTTTGCATTGCCCTTATTCCATAAATCTGGAAGAATATGGATAGCACTGAAGACACTCAAGGTGCACACCCTAGTATTGCGCGTATTTATTGAAGGTCAACTAATTTTAATAGGTGTTAACATCTGAGTGGAAGCCAGGTTGATGTAATGGTTAAAGGTACTGGATTAGAAACAAGGTGTAATTTAGGTTCTAGACTGCCCTCTGGATGACCTGGGGCCATTTACTCTCTATTAAACATAGGATGAAAGAACTGGCAAACAATTTTTTAAAATGTTACCAAGAAAACAGTATTTGCTAGAAATAGATGCATTTTTAAAAAATGTATAATAATAAGATTTGCATCCAAGCATAACCTCTACAACAAACCTGGTTTCATTTGAATTAAGCTTAATCCATGGTATCTTTATGAACAAATCCATGCACTATTCATGGCAGACAAATATCATATTAAATCAACCTTTATTATCAGAGTATAACATGTGTACAATGAGATTGAGCCTCCCTTCATGTACCCCCACAACACGACTCACAGTGAAGACAAAAAGTCCCTAACCCAGTGAATCCTACTAACAAACACACAATCTTATTATATCATGTGAATTTATTACACAATGCACTGGTCCCGCAAGTCATAATGTGTTCACATGAAGTTATTTTCCATTCAGGAGTCTGACAGCCCACAGGTAGAAACTATTCTTCAGACTGTTGGTGCAACTGGCTATGCTTCTATATCTCCTACCTGATGGTAGGAGAGTGAAGAAGTGCTAACCAGGGTGTGAGTAGTCCCTGAGGATTTTCCTCACTCTTCTAAGGCAGCAAGCCTTAGCAATGTCATCTAGTGATATCAGGGGACAGCCCATGATGTTTTGTGATGTGCTTACCACCCTCTGTAGTGTCTTTCTATTCATGGTTGTCAAGCCAGCATACCACACCATAATGCAATATGAGAGGATGCTTCCTATTGTGGACCAATAAAAGGAGGTCATCAGTTGTTGTTCCACTTTGTTCTTTCACAAGACCCTGAGGAAATGGAGTCTCTGTTGGGCCTTTCTGTCCAACTGGGTTGTGTTGATTTTCCAGGTAAGATCTTCGCTGACGTAGACTCCCAGGAATTTAAAGGAGGAAACTCTCTCCGCACAGCCCTCCCCCCAGGTGTAAAGTGAGGCAGGTTCCTCTCTCTTCTTCCAGAAGTCTAACAGCATCTCCTTTGTCTTGCTGATGTTCAGGTGCAGGTTGTTTTCTAGACACCATGAGGATAATTTTTGAACCTCCCCCCCATACGCTGTTTCGTCTCCACGTGTAATGAGACCCAATACAGTGGTATCATCTGTGAACACAATGGATGAGTCAGACGATACACAATCATGTGTACAGTGAATACAGGTAGGGACTGAGCATACAGCCCTGTGGGGAGCCAGTGCTAAGTTTCAGGGAGGTGGATGTGACAGACCCAGCCCTCACTATTTGTGGCTAGTCCCTCAGAAAGTCTTTGATCCAATCGTAGATGGAAGAGGGAAAATCCAGGTCAGCTTTTTGATAAGGAGACTTGGCAGGATAGTATTAAAGGCCAAGCTGTAGTCATTGAAAAGCATCCTGACATAGTTGCTGAGTTTTTCCAGATGACTCGCTACAGAATGTCAGGCAGTAGCTATAGGTATAGAAGAATTATATATCACAATTATGGATGCAGTTTGGCATTTTTGAGAAATAATTTGGAGAACAGACCAAATATGTACAAATGCAAACCAATTTTAGGTTGGTCTGCATGCCTCAATCTCTTTTCCCCAACTCTTCTATAATTCCCATGTTTCCATTTTTTTCTGGTTTCTCAATTGACATTTGTTATTTTTTATTCCTGCTGGTACCTTGTTTGTGTCTACAAATGTCTATATTTTATAAAATTCACAACCAGAAAAGATTGCTTAACATAATTCACTTTATATAATGAGATGGCAGCACATAAATTTAATTTAAAAATACTATGTAATTTGTTAATTCAATATGTCTGTGGAGCACCACCATGGGACAAACTGCTCTAACTCTGCCTTTGATGACGTTACACTTTTCCCCTTTCTTCCATAGGTTTTTACAGCTGCTATCTGCCTATTCTACTTATTGCACAACCATTACTCAAATGTGCCATTACTTTTTTTTTTTTACAAAACTCAATGTACTATGCTATAAATGATACTATATATGTGTGAGAACAAAATACAAATGAGGCCACCTGAGACTCATACAAATGGCTACCTTGATACCTGAAACTCATATAAATGGCTACCTTGCATTCATACAAGTGAAAGAACCCAAAATGTATGGTATGAGAAAAAGGGTTTTCATATCAGCAGTGCACCAATCTGAGTGCAGAAACATTTCCCTGTAGCTTTTTGCAGAACTTTACAGAAGATGCATTTGAGTAATTAGTCCAGCAGCCTCGCTATCTGGATCAAGAAAATTCATTGCTCAGCATTGTTTGCATTTGCTCAAAGAAGGGATTTATTGCCAACAGGTCAAACTGCACAGTGCAATTTATGGTTGAAGTTTCTAAACTACCATGGATTTTTCTTCTATCAAGAAAGCTATCATTATGTGAATTACAAAGACAAAGCTTGATTATAATCAGTCTCATCCACAAGTTAATTAGCTAGTAAAATATTCGAGATGTATAAACATCATTTAACTTAATTGCTACCTTGGTCATCGAGCAAGGAATAGCTTACTGAGCATGCTGGTTTATTGTCTTGCTTTACCCATTGTATTACTGTAAAGGTGAGAGCCAAAGAGAAGGAGGAACACATTTATCATTAGGACATGCAAGTTATTTTAGGTTACAAAGACTTGCATATGTTTTTGTTTCCATCAAAAATGGAAAAGTAAGCACATTATATCACATGGATCACTCCATTTTATGAGAAAAGAAAATGAATTTCTCAGGTTGTGGAAATAAATGGTTCCTTATTCCCAAATCAGTTTTTGATGGGATCATGCAAAATTACTCAGAAAATTACTATGGTTTTTAATAGACTTGACGATGCCAGAAGTCTATTCATCATGGCTGCCAACAGGGATTGAGGATATTTGTGCTAGTCATACCTTTAATAGGCCAGGAGTTTTAACTGTTAACACTCAACAAATCTAATGTATAAAAAAAACCATAGAGAAATATGGTAAAAAGATCTTTAAGTGCTGGTCTTCCTTGCAATCTGAAAACTAGGTGATGTTTTTAAGTGTAACTTGATTGGTTTCATAAAATCTACCTCCTTAACATTGTTCAAAAGTTGGGGAGAGAAAAATCAGTACCAAAGAAAAGTGAACAAGAATAAAGCTAAAAGAAACCTTTCTGCTTACGGGGAAGCTATGAAAATTCCAGGGATATCATTAGATCAACCTTGGCACTTCAGTCTCTGAACAGTGTGACTCTTAGATCAAAAATATGAATAATTGATAAGTGGCAGCTAAGAAGTCTGAATCAATGTGCAATTTTAGTGACCATAACTTTACTGTTGAAGTTAATGTCTGTACGGTGAAAAATAAGATATTTACAGATCCTGACTATGATCATTCCAGTGACATCTCTCATTTGAAGAAATTTCAAAAGATCCGCTTCTTTTTTTTCACTTGGAATTAGAACTGGTAAATTAAAAACAGCAATATATAGTTTAAAACAACAGTAGCATGAATAAATACAATCAAATAAGGCACATTGCCTTTTGTTACAGACCAAAATTAAAAATAGTCAGATCTCTACCTCATTGGTATTCTGAAGAATCTGGCCACACAACTAAATCTTTAGAAGATCTCTTTCTTAAAACCTGTGGCAGATTTTGAATAGTGATATTTACTGTGTGAAAAAGAAAATTCTTCGTTTTTACAGGTGATGTTAGTATGTTCCTGATTAGAATATGAGCTCCTGCTTTTCTCTTTTCTTTATTACAATCAAGGAGAATATTTAAATTAACCAGTCAGTTATTATTTTTGCATTGCTGTCTTCAGATAACATAATCTGCCAAGAAAGTGGGAAACTTTCTCTCTGTGGATAGTCAAGAGATTGGCTGACAAGGTTTCTTTCCTCAGTCTTAATTATCAACATGCTAAATGCATCTTCTGTTACAGGCTGAAAGTTCAGAACTGCCCCTGTTATCATAGTGTGACTTATTCTTTGCGAGAAATCAGCTAAGGGTGGAAGAACCTGTGATGGTGTGATGGCTTAGAGAAGAATAAAAATACCCACTGGAGGCCTTTACCACCAGGAGACAAAGCCAGGCTGGAAACTCATTAGTGATTTAGATGTATATATCCAATTGCTGTGCATTTAGATATGGAATTAAACAAGAAGCAGTGGAAATTAAGAACTGAATTGCAGAACCAAAGAGAGGATCCCAGAAGAGCTCTGTGAAGCTACCAGATGGTGATTGCTTCAACAAAGATTTCAACAAAATGCCATTTCAAACCTGCTTCAGAAATTGGAAATTAAATGAACTGACTGCGTGGCTTCCTCTTCAGAATCCTTCACAAATTTCTGCTGAAATAGAAGAAGGCAGAGACAAAGCCCCTCTGTGGCACTGACTGAAATCCTTCTGAGTTGGACAGCTTTGACCTGCACTGTGAGATTGTCTACGTTCAGGGGTGGGATTCTACCAGTTCAGATTGGTTCTATAGAACTGGTTGTTATGATTCTGCACAGTTCGAAGAACCGGCAAATCCTCTGGCTGGCCCCACCCCACCCCTCTCTGCTTGCTCTTCCCCTCCCCTCCCTGCCCAGTCAGTCCTTATCGTGCATGCACAACATCGCGTGTATGCCTGACATTGTTGATTGCATTCTTCCCTGCCTAGTCATTCTTTAAGGTATTTCTTTTTTCCCCGCCTGACAATCAGCTGTTCCTATAATCAGCTGTGCCGGGATTCCCCTGCTGTCTTACGGCTTCACCCAGGAGGCTTCCCTGCAGCCTAAGAAGGAAAAAATGGAGGGGCGCAGCAGCCCTACACACTCCATTTTTTGCCTTCCTGGGCTCCAGGGAAGCTTTCTAGGAGCAAAAACACCCCACAGGAGGCTTCCCTGAAGCCCAGAAGGCCCCAAAACAGAGTGTGGGGGGATGCTGCCAAAAAGAAGAAGAAGAAGAAGAAGAAGAAGAAGAAGAAGAAGAAGAAGAA
>NW_020769356.1:2469905-2484245 GCF_900518735.1 Pseudonaja textilis
AGAAGAAGAAGAAGAAGAAGAAGAAGAAGAAGAAGAAGAAGAAGAAGCCACATCAACCCAGTCACTTGGCCATGCCCACCTAGCTACACCCACAGAACCAGTTATCAAAAATTTGAATCCCACCCCTGCCTATGTTGTGTATCAAGGATGGCCAGCCTAGTGAACATTTACTACATATTGTTGCATGAAAGTCTCCTCCATTGAAACCTCAAGACCACTAGTCCCTTTCTCTAAGTGATCACTAGAAAAAACAACTATGGGACCATTCACAGACCACTCACAAAAACATCATAGCAATAGCAACAGCACGTAGACTTTTACAGCCCTCTCTAAGCGGTTTTACAGAGTCAGCATATTGTCCCCAAACAATCTGGGTCCTTATTTTGCCCTCAGAATGATGGAAGGCTGAGTCAACCTTGAGCCTGCTGAGATTCCAACTGACAAATTGCAGGCAGCCGGCTGTCAGCAGAAGTAGGCTGCAGTACTGTATTTCACTGCAATGCTTAGGAATGTCCATTTGAGGTTTGCTGGGACGGACTTCATTTGTTTCTTTGATATGGTGATTTCTGATATAAGTGGGAGCTGCAGAGAAACTGTTTCCCTGGAGAATTAGAATTGGTGTTTGAACCCTTTGGGTCCTCCACT
Organism: Pseudonaja textilis; assembly: GCF_900518735.1. Next base: position 2,470,551 of record NW_020769356.1, read on the forward strand.
CTCATTTTAGTTCCCAAGAAGTAAATCACTGGTACTTGAGAATGTGTTAAGGGATGTCTGTAAGAGTCTTTTCTCCTATCACTGTTGCATCTTAGTCACTCCTGAGCCATAAACCCCAAAACCATCCTTCTGTCATATATTACCATTTATTGTACTATCGCTATTTTTAACATCTTGTGGGACAATAGTTTCTGCAAAGCAGATGTATCTGCTTTGGAAGGGGAATATAAAGGGATGATCAGGGATCATCTACTCTCAGTTTGGAGGCCAAGGGCTTGATCAAGGCCAAAGTACTGACATTTATTTCACACAATAATGTTCACAATTTCTATGCTTTTCTGTGTAAATAGAACAAGTCAGTGCTACCTTTTTTTTTTGCCCACTTGAGGTTGTTTTTTTTTTTTTACATTCACCCCATACCCAGCACAACAAGTTCTGGCTAAATTCAATTTCTGAAAGAAGGAAAGAAAACAACAACACCCAAATGTTTTTCTCACAGTTTGGAAAAGAAGGGATCAGCAAGTGGCAAGATAGTGGGTTTTTTTGTTGTTTGTTTGTTGTTTTGCTTATTGTTAAGACTTTTTAATCCCTCTGCATCTTCAATGGTGCAAATATAATGAGGAAAAAGAGAAAAAAATACACCCTGCCTCTCTGCAGATGCTAAAAAATGTATACTACAAGTCTTATTTTTAAAAAATACAGACTACAATGAGCAGACTATAGTTATAGCTTAGAAAGTCAATGTGGCTTATTAAAGCACTCTCCTACAATGAGATCCATGTTGTTTATGGCTAGCTTCTTATCCTGCCCTGCAATCACATGGCCCCCAAGCAATGGCTGCATTGTTTTTATTATCTATCTATGGTGTGTGTGTGTGGGTGTCTGTCTGTCTGTCTGTCTGTCTATGTGACTAGCTGTCTAACCATCTGTCTAATCAATCTATCTATCTATCTATCTATCTATCTATCTATCTATCTATCTATCTATCTATCTATCTATCTATCTATCTATCTATCTATCTACTACCCGTCTTGCAATTCAGCAGCTTTAGGAAGAAATACCATTCTATAAAGCCTTAGTAAGACCACACCTAGAGCACTGCATCCAGTTTTGGGTACCACTTTATAAAACGATGTTGAGACTCTAGAAAAGGTACAAAGAAGAGCAACCAGAATGATTAGGGGACTGGAGACTAAAAAAATATGAAGAACGGTTACAGGAACTGGGCTTGGCTAGTCTAGTAAAGAGAAGGACCAGGGGATACATGATAGCAGTCTTCCAATATTTGAGGGGCTGCCATAGGGAGGAAGGGTTCGAGTTATTTTTTAAAGTGCCTGTAGGCCAGACAAGGAATAATGGATAGAAACTGAACAAGGGGAGATTTAACCTGGAAATAAAGAGAAACTTTCTAACAGTGAGAACAATCAACCAATGGAACAGCTTGCCCTCAGAAGTTGTGGGAGCGCCATCTCTTGAGACTTTCAGGAAGAGATTGGACTCCTATCTGTCAGAAATGGTGCAGGGTCTCCTGCTTGGGCAGGGGTTGGACTAGATGACCTACAAGACCCCTTCCAACTCTGATTATCTGTTAAATCCCAGAATCAAGAGTGCCTTGTGTAGGGAAGGGCTTGCTATGAAACTCCCATATTGCAAAGCATCAGAAAAAGAACAGAAATGACAAATTTACTCCAGCAGCACTAATACAGACTACCGTATGAGGATTACAAGCAACATTAATTAATTAATTCACATTTTTATTTTCGTTTTAAAAGTGGCTATTTGAGAACAACTGGGTGAAGGGAAGTGAGAGAGATATTTACAAGCGTTTGCTCTATTAAAGTTAATTTTGAAAGCTCCTGTACATTGGAGGTTGGCTGCTACTATTTCATAAAGGCAAATGTGTCATAATAAATCAGACAGAGATGTTTATTTAATTTTGTCCTCAAAAGCCAGTGTTCTGAAGTCTCTGAGATGATACAGTGTTTTCCTGCCTCTCTACATTTCACATTTCTGAACTGCCCATCTCCCTCCAAAAGTAATCCGTCATCCAAACACCCTAATCATAATATAATGATTGCTGCTTATATTTAAATTCTGAGACCTTTAATTACCAAATCCTGCCCAGATTAAAAAGAGCTAGTCAACAGTGCTGCTGTGCTAAAGGAAATGGAGCAAAATAGCCCCTGCTTCTTGCTGTAGCTGCTCATATAGCCAGAGCCATTAATGGGTGGCAGTCATTCTTTAAAGTATAGTAATTGAAATGGACTTCTGATCTGTGATGCTCTCTGCTTCGTGAACACAAAGGGCAATTTCATTTACTCGGCTGCTGTCTCCCACAATACATTCCAATTTAGTGTCTATGAGATGTGCCGGACGAACTCCATAATCATTCAAGCAGTCAGTTTGATAAGCTTGCAATTTAACCGATCAGTTTAGATAAGGGACTCTAATCCCCCAAGTAAATAAAAAACACCAGTGAGAAGTCAGGAATGGATGTGTGCGAGAGACACTCCCCACCCCCACCCCAAATCTTTCTCACCATAATACTGACATCATGCATGTTATGGGTCTGTAGACATGTAAATTATGGTTTGGTGATTACTTGGCCTCAAATAACGAAGAGAGATATTTCCATTATTCTGAGGGATAATAGATTAAGTATGCTGCTCACCACAGGGTCTCTTCTGACATATTACCTCAGCATTGTTTTTACATTTGAGCTACATTCTATTCAACAATAAAATCCTTGCAATTGCTTTAAAATAGCAATAGCAATAGGACTTAGACTTATATACCACTTCACAGTGCTTTACAGAAAGCAGTTTACAGAGTCGGCATATTGCTCCCAAAAATCTGGGTCCTCATTTTACTGATCTCAGGGGAATGGAAGGCTGAGTCAACCTTGAACCTGGTGAGATTTGAACTGCCAAATTGCTGGCAGCTGGCAGTCAGCAGAAGTAGCCTGCAGTACTGCACTCTAACCATTGTGCAGCTCTTAGATGAATATCTGTTTGCATTGTGTAAAATATACAATACATAAAATATCCATTTATATTGTGTTAAATACAGAATCATGAGTGAGAGGACTATTGCACAGGTGCAAGATTTAGCTTTGTAGCTTGCTTGTGTTTCATATAATCTCTAAACCATTTGGATTAAGAAATGGTTAAAAGAGAGCTTGGCTTAAAACAATTTTGTTGTCACAGAGTTCTGAACCACTGTCCATATAATGCAGCTCATTTGAATCTTAATGCAGCTAGCATGATTCATATTCTGTTAAATTATGTGGTATTGGATAATTAAGGGTGAAAGCTACAAATGATTATGACAGAATATTTATCTAGGCCTTCTAAAAATAAATTGTTATTGTGAAAGTACACTTATGTTTTTATTTATGCCTGTCATAGCAACTGATTCAGAAGGAAGAGACTTTCTCAGAGCTTCATGTTGGCAGGATTAAAATTCAGACAAGTGGATGGTCATTACAGTAATCATTTTTAAAATATATCATTCATCCAAGAATAGGCCCTGGATTGGTTTGCATCAGATGGAAAAGAACATTTTTTTGATGTGATGCTTCATGAACACTTTTATATGAGTTTATCTACTCATAAGTTTTTGCAGATTTTTTTCAATAATTAGTACTGCATCTACTATTTAGAACAGCCCCAACCTGAGCACTTCTGAGTTATCATGGTGGATTTTAATCTGGATGTATCTTCTGTGAATCTGTCATGAGAGAGTCACCCATTAATGTTTCTCACCATTATAAATTTAATAACTTCCTAGAATGTCAGAATTCTATATTAGTCTGTCATTAGATTCTCATCACTGAGGATTTATTATACATGTCATAACATCAAGAAAATATTTATGCAGCAACATTGATCTTAGAATACTCTGGGCTCAAGTGATTTCTCTACCCTCCCATTATCAAGCTTAACAAAAGCTCAAGTTCAGTCTAACTAGTTGAGTCTAACTTTTGTTTTCTTAAAATGAGGAGAAATGTATTACCATCCATGAATCTAACAGTCTGTTTTCCATTCCACCCTACAAAGGCATTATGCGAGTACACCAAAAAGTGCTGTTTTATTTCTGCTCCTTTTTTGCTACACGGTGCCTCTTTTTCCATTCAACCTGGAGGATTTTTAACTGGAGCTTGTTAATTTTTATCCTACCTTGAGTTAATTAATCACCCCATATTTCATCTCATATTGGAACCTTCTCCACATTTTACTTTTACTAACATGGAGAAAAAAAAGAACTTATATGTAGACCGAACAAACTGCAAGAGACTGCACATATGCAGGTCCACAATTTTCAAGCAGATTTTGTTTATTAGTGACAGTAGGAATGGGAGTTGAAGAAAGCTGGTAAGGATCAGTAGAAGAGTAATAAAAGCAAGCTAGACAAAGAAGTTTTTTTCTTTTCTTATAACAGCAAAAGCACTAATGCTGGTGGTTTATATAGATAAAATAATGGAATTAAATGTATTTAAAAGGAGTTCAAATAAGTTTATAAAGAAAAAGTCTAAAGCGCTGTAGTGGTAGCAGAACTACATGGCTGAATAACCGATAAGACCATGAATAGGAAATTGTCATTGATTTGGTTCCTGATTTTTGGCTTTTCCAATGATCTGGTTGGCCACTGTAAGAACCAGAGTGCTGACTTGGATAGGATAAATTGTTATTTTATTGTTAGTGCATTTTGTAGATTAATTCAATCAATTTGCAGGCATTAAAAAGTGCAGCCCAATAACTCCATATAGCAGCTAGCTTTTCTGTTGTAGCCTCAAAATCAAAACTTCAATATCAGGCCTTGTTGACTAAAACATGTTACCAAATTTCTGACCTTTTGCCCTAGTGGTCATCTGAAGTTTTGCAGCACAAAACTGGCAGTCTTTGAAGCCCAAGACATCTTGCCTTGGCTTGCCAAGCAAAGCTAAGTGTATCCTGAAACTGACAGAAACTGTACATACATTGTAAAAAATAACAATGCAGACTATCATTTATAATTTTAAGTTGAGTGCTGCGGTCAGATGTTTTATGACAGTTTTCTTGGATTTCAAAATAATCAGATCCAATAGTGAATGCCTTCCCTGCCCTTTCTTGCTATCTTTATACAAACATGGCTTTTAGGAATACAAACACAACTTTTAGGAATAAAGAGGGTTTGATTTTTGTACTTTGTTCTTTGTAAAGCAACTAATTTGAAGACTATGATTTGATATATAATCATATGAGTGTAGGACCATTCTCAGTGGTTTATTCATGAACAGTCATATATGTACAGTGAAATATGCTTTCTCTAATCAATATTTGTAATTTTCCAATTGCTTCTTTCATGAGTTGTTTAATTAGCACTTGCCCAAAGTATGTCACTTTAGTGAACTACTTGTCAACTAAAAAGATACTCCTTTGGGGGAAAACAAGGCATTCTTGAAATGCTAGATAATCAACTCAGCAGCCCAAAGTTGTTGGAATGTAAGAAGGTTATTGGAGAGCATGATGGATGACTCTTGGAGATGGATGTGTCCCATTGGAGAAGTCACATCCGGGGATGGGGGAAAGACCAGGATCAAGGGGCAAATGTATGATGTGATTTAGTACCAACATGGCAATTTCTAATAAACCAATGTACTTTTCTGAGATGCGGCTAGAGACTTTTGCTTTGAATGAGGGGGATTTGTTAAAGCCCTGACACTACTTTCTGCTGGTTATTTATCTTCTTGGGCTCTTCTTATATTATTAATATATTATTACATAATATATTGTGATATTATTATTAAGCCACCTTTTTTTAAAAAAGGGAAAAACTCCATGGAGGTGTGGCATTCATACAAACTAAATGTATTTAATTTTGGATTTCTGAGTCTATTAGAAATGACAGTATAATGAACTCGCTAATATGCTCCCCTTGATAATATTTCTAAGGCAATTTTAATAATGCAATATGTCAACGCAAAACATTTCTAAATATCCCATGCTCACTGCTTTCAAGTGTCTGGCTTTGTATAGGGCTGTGCTTTCACAAATGATTCAAAAGCATATGAGCATAGCATGTCTGCTTTTTATTTGTTTACTGCAAAAGATAAACTGCTGCTGTTTTAAGAATTGCATAAGAGAGACACTGCCTTAATGAGTTGACTCACTAAAGCAGCAGTATCTTTCTAAAGCTCACAAGGGAGCTTTAAAAATGGTACATGTACTAAAATAAATTTAATAAAGCATAATGAAAGCACTGCAATCAAGCTCATGAATTGTCCAAAGCAGTTTGTTTATCTTGATAGATCTTCCAGTATTTCCATAAAATACTATTGTGCTTAATTATGTAGGGACAATAACTAGTTTTGATTAATAAGCATTAGATCTCCTTTTGCAGTGAATATGCAATTATATTGTTTGGATCATTTAGAAATTGGTGAAGAACACCAAGGCTTCACAATGGAAAATACTGTGAATCAATAACTACCTCTAGGAGCAGCTGTTTTCTGAGTCTGTCCGGTACTGTTCAAGAAGCATCAGAGAAGGCATCAGGCAGTGTAAAAGGTTAATGATTACACAGCAATCAGCTGAATTTAATGTCAAGAAGGAATTGCTAAACAGGATGTTAATTGGATAACATGTGAACTTCAATTAGGAATATTTACAATCTGTGGAATAGAATTAGTTTGACATGTAGCTAAACATTAACTTGTTCACCCAGCTCTCCTGCCCATTTGTTAGGTAGAAAGAAAACTGCTGCAAAATGCCTAAACAGTGATGGTTTCTGATTCCACTGAAAGCTCAGGAGACATTCATGCAAACGTTAGTTGCAGTAGCTCAACTGAGTCCAAGTTTTAGAACATTTAAAAACCATCTTAATTCCAGATTTCTGAATTTTAGGATCTGATCAGTACATTCATACATTGCTTTCTTGGATTCTAATTTGCCAGGTGTGCTATTTTGGATAATACCCAAATAACAATTATCAAGTGGGAAATTCTCTATATTTATGATAGCCATGGGTAGTACTGAAATATATATTCAGATTTCTGGGAGCTCTTTTAGAGGGGATGTGGAAATTGGCTACAGGAAAAAGGGAAGGGTGGAAATTCACTTGCTGAAATGGTATAGGGCAGGGGTGTCAAACTCGCATCATCATGGGCGCATTGCCTGACATATCGAGACTTTTTTCCCCTTTGCTAAAACAGGCATAGATGTGGCCAAAATGTGATGCATCCAGCCCATAGGCTGGGAGTTTGACAACCTTGGTGTAGGGTCTCCTGCTTGAGCAGGGGGGTGGACTAGAAGATCTCCATGGTCCCTTCCAGCTCTATTTTGACTGATTGATTGATTGAAATCATTCCTCAGAAAGGGGTACTTATTGATACAAGCAATGTTGGCTTTTATCCTTAATGATTTTCCAGTATATTTTCTGAACAAGAATGGTACCATGGAAGCTAGGTCAATTATACTGATTCCTGAATGTACCTTAATCTTTGATGCTTTATTGATAGCATTTGAAACAGGTATGAGCTACTCCTCATTCTTATTTACCAAGAAAATTACCTGTATAAATTTGGAATACTCATACAATTCCTTGTTACAATCTTCTTGATTTCATATAATCAGAGTTAGATTCCCAGAAAAACAAAGAAGCCTGTTAATAATTGGAATATTTTAGACAGGCAATGTAAAGAGTATCTCACTATTCGGCCTTTCTCATCCTATTTGAAATAATGTTTATCACCCTTAGGTAGTATTAACTGTAGCTACCTTCCTTGCCCCATTCTTCAACCTGGAATAAAGAAACAATGCCAAAACAGAATTAATTGGAAAACACAACGATAGTTTAAAGCCAATAGTTAACAGATCTAACAAACGAACAAACTGAAGCAAACTGCTTTAGCAGCTACAGTATTTCATCTCAAGGAGGAGTTTTGTTTGGTCATAAATTTAGACATAGACAAACTATCGTGGACTTCCACAGTAAAAAAAAAAAAAAAACAAGAAGGGTTCCAGAGATGGTATTTAGCAGATTCTGACCAGTTCTGGAGAACCGGTAACGGAAATTTTGAATAGTTCGGAGAACCGGTAGTGGAAATTTTGAGTAGTTCAGAATACCATCTCTGACTGGCCTTGCCCGCATCTATTCTCTGCCTCCCGACTCCCAGCTGATCAGCTGGGTCTTCTTTTGTTGCCCTGCACAGGAGAACAGAGCTGGAAAGCAGGTTAGTGGGGTGGAGAGAGGATGGAGATTTTACAGTATCCTTCCCCTGGAGTGGGGTGGAAATGGGGATTTTACACTATCCTTCCCCTGCCATGCCCACCAAGCCACACCATGCCCACCAAGCCCACAGAACCAGTAGTTTAAAAAAATTGAATCCCACGACTGAAGAGTTCAGTTTGGAAGTCAATTGTCTGTGGAAGCTATTTATCCAGGGCCTCTGAAGTTTGCATTGCCAGGCGTTCCTGTTAAAGCTAAGTAGGTACAATCTTATAAAGAGCTAGGTGAACCTTACAGAAGACTTAGCTGTTTTACCAATTTGAAGAGAGGTATTTTGTTAGTTCTCTCCAAAATCATGCAATTTTGTGAAAATCTTCTTTGGAATGCTATGTGTAGTCCTATTTAACACTTCTGGCTGCTTAGCTGATATCACATTAGTCTCTAACTTTAAAATACTTCTGGGAATATTATTTTCTTCACAATACTTTATTTTATATACTCTCATTTTTAAATGTCATTTTGTGGAATATTTCCTACTTTCAGCAACTGCTAGGCAATAAATAGTAGTAAAGTTAGAAAGTAGTATTGTACTACTTCTATAGTAATTATCTCAGTCGATGGCAGTACCTAACTTGTCTTGTCTAAGCTCAAAACTAAGCAGGTTCAGATCTGATTCATGTTTGGATGGGAGACTACCAGACAACACCAGATTATAAACTAGCCTGGAAAATGAACCTCCTAGAGGCAACACCAAATTAAATCCATAATGTTCTCAAGAACCAGCATTATCTTCCTCAAGAAGTCACAAAGAGTTGAGTTTGGCTTTAAAAAGTGGCTTTACTTTTTATATATAGCAATAATCACTCGCATGATTATCTCTATAAGTGATAGAAACCCGACCAGTGATTATCATGAAACCTTCTTAAAGTTCTATTTAGAGAAGGATTTGAACTAATCTTCTCCTAGACAATCTTTCCAAATAGAAATAATTAGAATGTGAGTTCCTATTAGCCCTATTAATATTATAGAACCTGAAAATAACCAAGAGAACTTAGGGAGGCAATTATCATGTAACATTTTAATTTAATGAAAACATTTTTTTTTCTCTTAAAGAAGCTGTTCCTGCCAAACCTAACTGAAAATGCATCGCGGAGATAGAGTCCATAAATTAAATAATAATACCATTTAGTCCTGCTACTGAAATGGAAAGATGACTTGGATTTTACTACTTTTTCCACTAAAAAAGTGTTTCCGTGAATTGTGCTTCATTTCTACTCACAGACTATGCTGTATATGAATTGCGTGATATTTGGAATATATATAATGATTCGATGAATCATTTGGCATTTGAGGAAATGTAATAACAATGGTTTCTCAATATGTGCACTGATCATAGGTGTTTTAGTTTAGTTCTTACAATCTCTGATAGAAGGGGGAAAAACCCACATCAGAGTCAGTATATTAGTACAGGGGAAAAGCCATGTATTTTCAGGGATTACTGTTTACCTGACAACTGCCTCTTTTTCCCAAGGTGAGACACCTCCCCCTACTTTTTCAAGGACAAGAGTGGAATAGAGGGAGTACAGATGGGTCTCCCTGGACTTAATTTACTGTTAAGATAATCCAGTTTTCTCCCAGATGACATCCAGCTGCTTTCCTAAACAGAAGCCAAGTGTAATAGATAGGAATGGGCAATCCATAAAGGGGTCTTCTCATACTCAACAAATTCAGCATGAATGCCTTACTGAATTTCTGATTCAGGGCACTGAAGACTTGCTGCTGCTTTTATTTTTAACCAAAGGAATTGGCATGCTGAGGGAATTGTTTTTAAATCAAAATGCCTGAAATGAGACTCAAGCACAGTGTTTCCAAAGCAGATGATATGTTGCATTATCTAAAGGTAGAAAGGTCTCGTTCACTTTAATAGACATGGAATAGAAGATTTTTTTACAGTTATTCTTTTTTTAAAAAACCTACATTCACACTGCTGCATTCTGTACCAAGCAGATTGTTTTTAAAGGCAGCTCCTTGTAGAAAGCATTACAATAATTTAAATTGTTGGTAATGATAGTAGGAGTCACTTTCACAAGGTCTCTGTCTCAGAAAAGGTCACAATTGGTCAAATGGCTATCTATGGCTCTAGCAGGAACTTTGAGTTCATGGGGACCCTCAAATAATTGACCTGCCCTGATGAGGGCAATGCCTCCTTGCCCAGAGTAACCACAGAGGTCAAAAAAGAACCCTGATATACAAACACTTCTTTCTTGCTTGGGTTCAGTTCCATCCTTTTCTCCCTGTCCCAATCTATCCGTTACCAAACATCAAGACAGAATTTTGGTAGAATTCACAGTAATAATACAGTCATGATATGAAGCTGGGTATCATCAGCAACTGAAACTTATAGATGATGCTCATACATCATCTATACAGTTTCATACAGACATAATTTGCACTTTTTAATTCCTTTGAATATTCACAGCTTCATAAAGTCCCATGACAGATCTCCATATTAAAGTCCTTATCCCCACCTATGTTTAGCTCTTTTAAAAGATCTTCACATGAAGGTTTTTTGGTGGGTTATGGGATAGTCCAGGCCATGTGAGATCAGTCGGAAATTAGAAATCAAATATAAAGAAGTGTTTGCCATGGATGCAATACAACTGCATCGTTTTTATTTTGAAGACAACTGCCATTTTTTTCCAATTTATATATGTACATGTTGTGTGCCTACTGTTGTGGCCACCAGCAGCCACTGGAGCTGGTGGCAGATTTGGACAGTGAGGAGGTTGGGGAGGAATGTGGACCAGTCCTGGAGTCTGGGGAAGGCTCTGGTGAGTGCTTGTGTTGGAGGCAGAGATGGGGCCACGGCCATCTGACAGTTATCAGCTGCCTTCAGAGTGGGACATCAGTGAGCAGAAGAACACCTGGAGCCTGTTCTAAGTATGTGCATGCACAGAGTTGCCAGGAGAAGGGAACTAAGGAACAAGGGTTGACTCAGGAGTAAAGCCACAGGTGGATGGTGAATGGCCCCTCCCCATAGAGAATAAAGAGGAGCAAAAGGAGAGTGGTGTTTGCAGGAGACAATTATTTCAATTCATTAGGGTGAAGATCTGTTCCTGACTTCTTGCCAAGTATTGTCTGCTACAGAGTGATGTTTGGAAGATATTGCCCTGGCAGCTCTCCAAGCCTGATAAAAGTCTGTAATTGTGAAATCTCTTTAAAGACTGTTGGCCCGGACTTTGCTGGAGAGGAATTCACTTTAAACTAAATAAAAGGATTTTATCGGAATGAGGAGTCGGCTTCGGGCTTTTGGGAAGCCTAGGTCAGAACACCTACACACCTTCACAGCTCTATTAGTTCAACCCTCCAAAACAGCCCCAATTTTTCATGTGGCTCCTTGGGAAAATTAATTATCCACCCTAACTTAAGATACAAATGAAAAATGTGTTATAGTTATGCTTTTCTTCTTGCATCACAACTTAGTTGCAGGAAAGAATCCAAAGTGTTTAGGATAGAGATCTGTAACAGTCCTAGCCATTCCTAGATCATATGTTGCCCTTCTGTTAAACAAGTTCACACATTTACCATGGTTAAAATATAGTATGGTAGCTTTACTTTCAAATTCCATATTACAATTGCTCTGAGTCATACTTTGACTGTGCAAAGAGCCAAAGTATCATATTTAAGGCTACTTCAATATCTCATAAATATATCTTTATTATATATCTTTTAAAAAAATGGTCTAACTAATCAAAGTGAAATATGTAGCATGGAAAGAGAGAGATTCTGAATCTAACTTCTGCATCAAAGCATGCAGTTCCTATGATTGGAACAACATTCAAAGAAACGTTGTCAGTGCTACACAATAAACGAAGACTATTCAATTTAGACAGAGAAGCAAGTACATATACTTTTTAAAAATATATATATACACTGTAATTTCCACTTAGATATATATAGTTTATTTATTTAAAGATAATGTCAATAAAGCAAAAGTTTGTTCATGGTTAAGCATTGTACAAACTTTTTGACTCATCATAGATATTTTTATTTTTCAATGTCAATATTCTTATTATGATGGATACAATAGCTCTTCTTTGCTAACTCACTTAGGTTGTATAAAAACAGACACTACTAAAGAGATTTTCACTGACTTTTACAGAAGCACCCTAGGGAAAATATGCTGACTGAAATGCAACCATATCTTGATAGTTCAATTTATTACTGTCCAAATTGCCAGTATTCTTCAAGGTTCAATTTACTATTATCAAAACACTAGTGTACCTTGGATATGCTAAGAACTATAAAGCTGTTTCAAATTTCTGATTAGCTAGTAAACAATAGACATGAAATAACAACTCGGTATTCATGGAAATGTTATTTGAGGAATAAAAACGGAGATCATAAGTTTTCAGAAATTTAAGTCTCTTTTTTTAAAAAAACATATAAGCTACCTTTCAAAGGAACCATGGGGAAGGGCTGTGGGTAGTTCCTGATGGCTACCTAGTGACCTTTTAGAAGCTTGTTGCCTGCTTGCACAAAGCTTGATATACAGTAATGTTATGTCGGAATGACCATGCAAGACAGGAGGAAGAACCACAGTTTAGACCAGGGGTGTCCAACCTTTCACCTTCCCTGGGCCACATTAGAAGATGAAAATTTGGTTTGGGCCACACATAAAATAAAATAACAGTAATGATACCTGATCATCCCAAAAAACCATAGAAAACATAGTTAACATATTAAATTTATTTGGAAATGAAGTTAGTGAGATGTTTTTATTATTTATTATTAATTATTTATTAAAAATTATTTATTTTTTATCACGGTTTTTTTATCACAGTTTATTTTCCAGCCAAATTTTGCCGGGGGGGTGGGGAGAAAGCTCGCCCGCCTCGCGCCTACCTCTCCTCCTGCAAATGGCCCGGCTGGATGAAGCAGGACTGGAAAGCAGAAGCAGCAGCAGCAGCGGCGGGGGCAGAAGCCTTCCCCCGCCACCGCTGCTGCTTCTGCCCCTGCCGCCGCTGCCCCCGCTAGTGCTTCTGCCCCCGCCGCCGCTGCTGCTTCTGCCCCCGCCCCCGCTGCCCCGCTAGTGCTTCTTCCCCCGCCACCACTGCTGCTTCTGCCCCCGCCGCCGCCTCCGCTTCTGCCCCCACCGTGGGGGCAGCGGTGGCAGGGGCAGAAGCGGCAGCGGCGGGGGCAGAAGCAGCGGCGGCAGCGGGGGCAGAAGCAGTGGTGGGGGCAAAAGCAGCGTTGAGGGCAGAAGCGGCGGCGGCGGGGGCAGAAGCAGCGGCGGCAGCGGCGGGGGCAGAAGCGGCGGCGGGGGCAGAAGCAGCGGCGGGGGCAGAAGCAGCAGCGGTGGCAGGGGCAGAAGCGGCGGCGGCGGGGGCAGAAGCAGCGGCGGCAGCGGGGGGCAGAAGTAGTGGTGGGGGCAAAAGCAGCGGTGAGGGCAGAAGCGGCGGCGGCGGGGGCAGAAGCAGCGGCGGC
>NW_020769356.1:2484345-2514910 GCF_900518735.1 Pseudonaja textilis
GGCGGGGGTGGGGGCAGAAGCGGCGGCGGCGTGGACAGAAGCAGCGGTGGGGGCAGAAGCAGCGCCGGTGGCCGGGGTAGAAGCGGCGGCGGCAGGGGCAGCGGCGGGAGTGGTGGGGGCAGAAGCGGCGGCGGTGCCGGCAGCGGCAACAGCAAGAGGTGGCGCTCTGACGGCACCCACCTTTTGCTGCTTGGCCTGGCGCTCGCCTCGCCCCGCCTCGTGCCTGCCTCTCCTCCTCCTCCTCGCTGACTCTGGCACGATGGTTGGGGTGGGCACTGAGCCGCATTACGAAGCGACCTGGGCCGCATGCGGCCCGTGGGCCGCAGGTTGGACAAGCCTGGTTTAGACAATGGTCTAATGAGTGACCCCCGAGACCAAGGGATGAGGAGTGGCAAAAGTGACTCAGAAGGAACCTCCCCTATTTTCAGGAGAGAAAACGTGTGAGTTTCACATATGTACGATTCTGTTAATGTAGCTTCACAATAAAGATAACACTAGCACTTCTGGTTATGCTTATTGCCTGGACTAACTCTCAAGGATCAACTCACATACCTATTCAAAAGGGCATGTAGGTTCAAATTCAATCTTTTTGGTTGAACGAGGCCATTATGGTTGTGACTTCTACTGATGCAGTAGGTCTAACAAATAATGCAAAGGGTTGTTTGAGATCTCCTTTCTCTGTTTAATTTTTTTTTTTGAAATCGTGAGAAAATGTATTTATTTGCTATATGCCTCCCATCTCATAAAAGCATAATTTTACATATAAAATGATGTGTAACTTTTTATCGAATAACCAATTAAACAGCAGTAGTGGTTTAGATGTTCAGAGCTGAAAAAATCTATTGCAAGAACTTTTCACTGGATGGTCTTATTTTGCCAATCAGTTTTTTAAAAAGAGAAGATACTATTCAACTATAATAAACAAGGACATGACAAAAGAGCAGCAATGGTACATTGAAATATCTAAAATAAATACCACTAGCCTGCAAGCAAGAGTGAGATCATAAAACAGACAAAAAATAGAAGTTGAAAAGTTCTGGGACTTTTATAATTCAAGGAGACAAGCATCTGCCACACTAGATTTAACAGGTATTGATTAGAAAGGCAAAAACGTCTAGATAGTGAATGCTGGAATATCTAAAGGCAGCAGAATAGAAGCAAAAGAAAATCAGAAAGTGCACAAAAATATGTTATTTTACAATTAAGATAAAAGCGGCACCTACAAAGGAGGAAATTGATACTGCACATTACATCATTGTGCAAATGATAATTATGGATTGTATATTATTTGCTTCATAAAGCAAATGACACAAAAGTGTCATTTCCTTCAGTGTTTTGATAACTTTAAGATGTGTGTACCTCAACTCCCATAATTCCCCAGACAAGACTGATGGATTATCATATATAGTCCAATGACTCCAAAATCTATTATTTCCCCCAATAGTTCAAAGCAGTGGTGGGATTCAAATTTTTTAACTACAGCTTCTGTGGGCGTGGCTTGGTGCACGTGACAGGGAAAGGATACTGTAAAATCTCCAGTCTAAGGTGGTATTTGCAGGTTCTCTGAATTACTCAAAAATTTCGCTACCGGTTCTCCAGAACTGGCCAGAACCTGCTTAATACCACCTCTGGTTCAAAGAATGAATCATCTTTTTCTGAACCTGAACTCATACATGCTATAAACAAAGATATTATAATTTCTTAATTAAGTATGAATCATATCAAATAGAATCCCTTCCTGAGTGCTTTGATATTGATAGTATGAAAAGCTGTTTCCTAATAACTTAGAAAAAACTCAGAAAATAGTAAGATGTGGATTATAGTTTCTTCACAATATTCAAGGCACATCAAACCCTGACTATTTTTTCTAAAACTGCATGTGGAATAAATCATAACAGGTCACAGTAAAATATTTATGGTAATTAACTGTGATCAAGTTATACAGATAAGTGGTACCTGTTTTTTGTTTCAGAGACTTGAGGAGGTGAATATGATAGTTAGCTACTGCAGAAATATTTTGATAGACAATACCTGTTGTTCTCTGTTTTCCACTATCTTCAACCTTACTATAGTTGAATTTCTGTAGTTCCTTGAGCTATAAACCGGTTTTGTGTGGTTTGAACCAAAAACATATTACAAAGGGTTTTCAAATGAACCTGAAAATGTAAAACAATCGCAAAAAAAATCCCTTTGGCCTTAAGCAATGTATTATTAAATTAAGAACTAAAGACTATATTTTGGACTTAAGAGATGGCATTTTCCTTCCAAATAACTGATTGTTTACTGTATGTGCCATTAGGTTAGCACAGATTCTTAGTAAAAGCACAGATTTTTCCAGGGTGATCTCTGTCCCTCTATTATGTCATTGCCTCTATTATTAAGAATATCTACTTTAGCTCTGGTCAATTTTATAATGCAAAAAAACAAACGAACAAACAAAAACCTGCAGAACTCCGGATTAAATACTTTTTTTCGTGACTAAAATTCTTAACACCAAAAAAGGATGGTATGTTTTGATGTGGGGATATATAGCACTACATACATACATACATACATACATACATACATACATACATATATGGGAAGGAGTTAAGAAGGGGATGGTTACAATGATAAGATATATTATCTATCTTAGTTCAAAATAAGAATGTAAAGTAATTGTTGTTATGGTAAGGAAATTGTATTAACCACAAATATTATGCATAAGATATTTACAGTGTGTACCCAGATGACACCCTGTATAAAGAAAAGATGGAATGTTTGTAAAATAAAATAAAATTTAAAATTTAAAAAAAAAGATCTGAAAAAAAATCTAGCTCACTTGACCTGAATTTGAAGAAAGGGTTCTCTCATAGATTTCAATTCAACAAAACATTGGATATTCAGAAAAAAAAAATGTAATGATAATGACAATGCTGATGATGATGAGCAAACATTTATGAAACTAATATTTGCTTTTTATTTTTCTCCCTAGTTAATTATATCTAAATTAATTGTATTAATTAGATGATCTGATTAAAAAGGAATATGCAATACTGAAAAGTTCTGGCAATGTACACTAAAACAAAAACAGAATAAAATTATAACATTAGATTAAACGTCTGGGAGAAGGAAAGGTTCTCCAAAACCAAGCTTCTCACATGAATCAACAACACAAGTTTCTTTAGCTCTTCTGGAAAATATTTCAAAGTACCACAACACAGTTGAAAGGAACAACTTTCAGTCATCAGACATTTCATATAAAATGGACGTCTGAATATGGTGTGAGTCGTGAGCCATAACTAATCAACGATAATTGTTTCAACAGACAGCTTCTACTCAGGTATAGCTCTTAAGGCTGACTTCAGAAAATTCCAGTGGGTTCAATTCCATACACTCTTTGAATTAGGAAATTTCATCTCCTTTTCCAAATACCATCCATTTACTTACAGGTGATACAAATATCACTTGTTCCTCCATCTTTAGAAAGATCTACACATTTTTTTTTTATGGATGCTAATCTGCCATAATGCGCTACCTCCGAATAACAATGGGGGTGGGGGAGTGGAGTGGCGTAACTGTGCTCTCATCCTGCTTCTGAACTTCTCTGTGGTTTCTTTTGGTCATTGCAGGAACAGAAAGAATATGCATTAGCTTAGCATTTCATCCAATCTACTAATGGCTCATTGTGTGTTCTTATTATGACCCTGAGGTGAGATAGAAATGGAAAGAGGAAACACAATTTATTCTTTATCATTCTTTCATCCACATGAGACAGGTAATGAATAAGAAAAAGATGCTGGAGGATTCAGTGCTATCTATTAAAATAAGTGCCAAGCAATTATTAAAAGCTTTCTGTTTCTCCAATTATTTTGGAGGACATTATATCCCTTGGGTGTGAGCCAATATTTCATTGTGCCAATGCAAGCAGAAACTACACAAAACATATCCACTCGTAGAAGAGACCAGATTGTCAATAATTTTCAGTCCTTCTCCACCCCCAAGTACCGCCTGCTCTGTTGTTAGTAGAGTGTACTTAAGTTGAAGCACAACAAGTATAGGCACTTGGACTAATTCAAGTAGAGTTTTTGGGAACAGTATAAAAGGGTTAGATGTTGTGTTCTTTCAGTACTGTTTTTTCCAATTTTGTAATCTAGCCTACAATTTTAATATTTTCTTGTTTAACTCAAATTCCAGCACTGTGTCTGATTAGACTTAGCTTTCCAAGTTCAGCCCAATTTGACTTCAATTTAGCTGGATGTCATGTTGCTGGAAGGACTTCTATTGTGTGAAAAATATTTTCAGAAGATATTGCCAAACAAAGAGGGGAAGTGTGCAATAATTAAATATCACTTCCCTCCTTTCTGTTTGTAACATCTGCAGGTTCAAAATCTTCCAGTTCTGGAAAATTTGACTTGTTTCCACACGTTGCTAATTATGTAAAAACTTCATAAAGCTACACATAAAATGAAAGAGTGCAGCCATAAGGGAAAAGATGAGAAAGATTAAGGCAAAAAGCTATTTACAAAGGCATAAAGAAAGCAATTCTTGAAGCAAAGAGGAAGCTGAGGTTTCACCTGAATGGTAAAATGGTGAAAATCAAGCAGGTATTGTTTATGCAAAGTATAAAAGCAAATGAAAACCTAACTGAATGACAGTGAAAGTTTTGTTTTGGGGCAATGGCACAGACTATAGCAAGGAGGACCTGAGATGGGTAGATGTTATTTGATGGTGTTAAAAGCATTGTTGAAGAAGAGTGCAAGCTGTTCCACCTAAATCTATCTTTTGAATTGATTGATGATGGTTTTGTTAATGCTCATTGTGTTGAAGTGTTTGGGGGTTGCACCCAAGACTCTATCAGTCTCATTCTACTTCTACTTGCAGGTCTTTCTATTTTATGATTTTCTCCAGTTCTTTCTCTTCTCTTCTGCTGCCTCCAGGTATTGTAATATCCACTATTCATACTTTTTTGTTTTTTCTTTTTAACAATTGTTAAGCCTCGAATGTCCTTCTCCTCTATTCTCCTCTATCTCCAAGTGCTGCAACATCCATTATGCAGATGATTTTGTCTTTCTTATCAACAATTGTTAAGTCTGAGTGTTATGTGTGGCAGATATTATTATTGCTACAATATTGCTATTATTATTTAAATTTATAGGCTACCTGACTGTATCTGAGCAATTTATAAATGAATTTTAAGATTAAAAACAGGACAATAAAATCCACAAAAAACAAACCTATTTTAATTTAAATCATCATCAACCTACTGTTGTCATATAGCAGCAAGTGTGTGAAATTGTATTTAACTCTCAAGTGGGTGCTTTGGCTTACAAAATGCCCCTTTACTGCTTTTCACTTTTAATTTTGTCTTAAAGAAATATTTCCCATTTTGGTGCCCACTAAAATTTTGCACCCGAGGCTAGTGCCTATTCATCCTTAGCCTAGAGCTGGCCTGGGTATGCCGGTCACTACTTGTGCCATTATATTCTGGATCAGTTGAAGCTCCTGGATAATCAATCGAAGGAAAATTGGGATTTTTAGCAAAATCTGGCAGTAAGACCTTCTTACTTGTCCTTCAATCACTACAGAAGAGCTTCCACCTAGAGCCTAAGAATAAATTATGGCTATATAATCTCTTGTAATCCCATTAAAAGAATCTAGTTGGCAATGCCTTCTTCCATTTTCAGAACCATGTAGCTAGCTCAGAGGATGGAACAATAACTAATGCAATTAGCTCCAGGTAAGCTGGATGGGAATTTTTTGGTATCTGGGATCCCATCTCCAAGGCAATGGTGACATCAATGGCGAGGTGCGAGCAAGCGTGAATGCAGCCTGGATGCATTGGCGAGAACTCATTGGTGTGTTATGTGACAGACGAATGCCAACCCATCTTAAATCTAAAATTTACAAGATAAGCATCCACCCTGTTGCACTGTATGGCAATGAATGCTGGGCAGCAACAACAGGGACCGAAAGCTATCTCCATGCCATGGAAATGTGAATGCTCCATTGGATATCGGGCATCTCCCTTCTTGACCACATCACAAATGACACCATTCAACAACATTTTGATGTTGAACCAATTAAAGAGAAGATGAAATAAGGCCAGCTCCACTGGTATGGACATGTCCAGAGAGCAGCGCCTTCCACCATTGTCAAGACTGCCTATCAACTAGAAGTCAATAGCTGGAGACTTTGCAGGCACCCAAAACAGAGATGGCAAGACACCATTAACAAAGATATGCAAGCCACGGCCCTGCACCCTGAAAGACACAGCTGACCATGCAAAGTGGCATTCAATGATCTGAAAAGCAGACCCTGCACTTGCAGGAATATGCTAGGAAGAAGAAGATGCAGCAGCTGGATGGGAATTCAAGTAAACACACCTTTCTTGTTTATCTTGAAATACAGTATATAGTATCTTCTTAAAGTTTGACATTTTCCCACTGACTAAACAAGAGTCCTATCTCATCCCACCACATATCAATTTGCAGGAGATTGAATTTAAAGTAAAATATATATATTTCAGAATCTTGGCGCAGGTTAGAATACTTGAGTCACTGGAATAGTTATCTGGTAGATATTTGTGAGATTCAACTGAGGATAGTCATTCTTCATGTCCTCTTTATAGTTCTACTTGCATTGGCCTCAGTTTAAGCCACCAGATTGACTGCACAATCTGGCTTCAGCTCTGCCAATAGTTTTGACTTTAATGGACAAGAGGAGTTGTTTGAGGAAAGGAAACCTTTGTATTACTAATGAGAAACTAAGTGCGAGGGATTGCCTTACTCGACAAGGAGAGGGGGAAATTGTGGTGATCTATGTGTTGAGGGAGCCAGTAGTAGAATATGGAATCAGTTTCTCAGTCTGGAATAAATGTCCACTTACACCTTTGGGAAGCATCACAATTTTCACTTCCATTTATTTTTTTTAAAGAACACTTTAAAATTTCCTGCACCCAAAAATAGCACTTAAAAAAAAACAGTAATAGCCCTAAACTTCAGAAGATATTTTTCTTCTTTCTTTCTACCACACAAGCAAGAAAACATCCTATTATAGTTACTCTTTTTTGTGGACTGTGGGTAGCAAAATATATTCCAGCCAGTTACTTACTTTGACTATTAGATTGGGACAAATATCACAAGCATTTGTTGACAAATAGCATTATGGAATATATCTTTCAAAGTTGCATGTTAGATGATTATTTCTACTTTGTGCTCTCTGACTTTGGTTATTTCCTTGTAGACATTTAATTACCTGACTAGGTAACACCACCAGTGTGAGTGAGAATAGGGCTTTACTTCCTGTTTATGTGTAGTAGCTTACCTTGCCGGTATTAGTGGGGTGTGTTTTTCTCCTTGAAAATTCCTTGATTAGGAAAATAGTTTTTTGTTTGTCTAATATTTCTACATTATACTATCATCTCAATTAACCAAATATTGTCCATGCATCAGAACATTTTTTTCTTCCAAATTTACTAATGGGGATAAAGGACTCTAAGAAACACAATGGCTGCAAGGGAATCAAGAAATAGTCAAACTTTTATTCAGGAGCAAACACTGTTCTCCCCACCATCCAATCAGAGCTGAAGAAGCTTCTTGGATAAGAAGTGAAACGTTTTGAAAGAAAAACCAGAAAGTCCAGTTGCTTCTTGAAAAAGCACTTTGGGGGCACTGTTCTCATGATTTCCCTTTATTTAATAATCTGTACCAGGAAAATATTAGGAATTTATCTTTCCATTAAAAAAAAATGATTTCTTCTACTATAGGAAATTGTCCAAAGTCTTTGGTCAAACCAGGACACAAATAACTCCATACACGTTAACTCCTCGCAGCCAAATGGAATGTCACCCACCCACACACACCTTATAACAAGTTTATCAGATATTTCCATTTCTGTGAAGGTAGGTAATGTTTGTACTTTACTTGGAACATTTTTTCTATGTACCAGAAATGATATGATCATACCACATATTCAGTTATAAAACTTCACTTTCTCCAATTTACCTGAAAATATGTGTGCTTATAGGATACAAGATAACAAGGTACATTTTCATTTTCCCCATTTTTGCAGGCTCTATATAAGAGAAAATGTGATTCCTAGCTTACGCAAGAACTAATCATGCTATGCATGAAATCCACTAGCTTTTCTGACCTGTATTTAGTGGCTTTCAAAATAATCCCATTATGGATAGTTTTCACACAGACTGATCCAGCACAGAAATAGGTGTTTTCCTATTATGGACTTCCAGAAATTCTTTGTTTGGGGAAAAAAAGACTACATTTCTGGCTCTGTTTCATGAAACTTTCAAGGAACATATGAAGTAATATATGCTTCTCATTATCCCATAACAATAAATTAAAATAAAAATTAGTCCTTGTATACAGCTCCCAGGTCCTAGAAAGTAAGCACTGTTGTATTAATAAAAGGCAGAGAATCTTATTCATTTTAGTAACACATACATAGTTATTGATTTTTATTAGTAATTTATTATTATTTTTATTAGTTTATAAAAATATAGAAATTAGTTTATAAAACACAGAAATATAAAAAATGAGAATGAGGAAAAGGGGCAGGAGAAGGGATTATTATAAGTATTATATTTATGTCTTTTAATTATGTATTATAAAAAATGAAAGAAAAAGAAAAACATTAATTTCTGACTTTTTTGGTGCAGTAAAATAAAATAATATCATACAATCTCAATTTTTGTAGTTTTACATAATACTATACACTAGCCATTCTGTTAAAACAAACCTATCTAATCAGCAAAGCCAAAACTCAGTTTTATTTTTTTCCACCTGCACAAAGTCCAGAAATGATTTCCAAACAGAAACAAAATTAATCGTATTGTTAATTCTGATTTTTTTCATTTTGATTTTATTTACTCCTATTTCTCCTTGGTCATTGATTTCATGTCTATTTTTTCCCCTTCTTTTCTTTCTTCCATATGTCTGTCAAAATAGTAGTTTGGTTTTCTGTGTTTGTTCTTAAAAACATGAATATCTGAGTTATGGGGTGCAGCCATTGGTATTTAGGATATGTTCCGGAAGAAAAAGGGAAAGTTCTGATGTTTCTTTTAATGGTAGCTTTAAACTATATATAACTACATAACTGTTAGCCTCAATGGTTAATATCAGTGTTCCTAGGATTTTTATTTTTTAATCAGAACTCAGAAGATTAGCAAATGAATTTGAGACCTTTCACATGCAAAGCAGAGCCTCTAGCACTTAGCCTTGATCCTTCCCAAAACATGAGTACAGAGTGGATTTGGTTTTGAGTTTTCAGAATCAGTGGAATAAGCATCAATGAATAAGTTAAATCCCTGTGGGTGTATTTGAAGCATGACTAAGTGTAGATCCAACCTTAATGGCTTTCACATTTTACCTGTATGTTCAAGCATACTTTAAAACTCCCCAATTATTTTAAAGCTAGTAGATCAGATGTCAACAATGCAAATCCTATCAGTTGAAAATGCTATTTTTTATCATTTACCTGCTCTCAAATTATCTTATTTAACTGTCATCTGCTGGGAATTATACGTGCTCATTCCCTTGATTTCTGCATTACCATCATTTCAGTCTCAAAAAAAGAAAAAAAAACTAGGTGAAATGCTTAAAAAAACAACAACCCATGAGACAACTGGGTTTTTCTATCTAGCCAACAGTAAAAAAACAACAACACCCCCCACAAAAGCTGTTATGCAGTCAGCATTCTTTCTACACATTTTTCTTCAGATGCTGAATCAAAGCGAGAAAAATAAGGAAGCAAACTGAAATGCTGATGCTGCCCCCATCATACCGATATGATGGGAAAATATAAGAAGGGTGGTAGCTTGTCTAAAAAAGAAAAATAAAGAAGCATTCAGGTTGCCTTACCAACATCACAAAATTGCATCAGAAAATATCTGAATGTGAAATTATTTATACCGGCTGGTCAGGTGCTTTTTACAATAACTCTAACCATGGTTGCATGGTGGGCTGAACAGCAAGCTCCAGATAGTCTAGGTTAAAGCACAGCTGAAGTTCCCTTTGGCTGTTTTGACTGCTTGCAGGCCCTTGCAGACATTATGCACAGAGGTGGTATTCAGCAGGTTCTGACCAGGTCTGGAGAAGCGGTAGTGGAAATTTTGAGTAGTTCAGAGAACCGCCCCCACCCTCATTTATTCTCTGATCCTCGAGTCCCAGCTGATCGGCTGAGTC
This sequence comes from Pseudonaja textilis, assembly GCF_900518735.1. The sequence goes on from NW_020769356.1 coordinate 2,494,527, forward strand.
TTCTTTTGTTGACCTGCACAGGAGAATGGAGCTGGAAAGCAGGTTAGCGGGGTGGGGAAAGAATGGGGATTTGACAGTATCCTTCCCCGCCACTCCCACCAAGCCACGCCACTCCCACCAAGCCACGCCACTCCCACCAAGCCATGCCCACAGAATCAGTAGTAAAAAAAAATTGAATCCCACCACTGATTATGCATGTGGGTATATAATCAGTTTTTAATGTATTTATTTATATTTTTGTCATGTTTATATAGTGCAGGGGTGTCAAACCTCACTCGCATTGCGGGTCATATCGTGATGTATTGCAATGGCCTTTATGGAGCTGGAATAGGTGTGGCCTGCTTGGGCTGTATCTGGGGCTGCCAGTTTGATGGTCCTGATGTAGTGTGTATTGGTGGTGGTGAACCTTGGAGAGCTGAATGCAATGAAATTTCATTTTCATTTTTTTAAATTTATTTTATTATATTCTAGAAAAAACACTTATTTGACATCCACTTAAAATAGACAAATCAACATATGTATGTATGTATGTATGTATGTATAAATATATTCTTAAGTTTTCGTGGGTATTTACATGTATGGTATTCAGCTTTGTTCGGGTATTTTCCCACGTCATTATAGTTGTGCTTTTAAAGTTGTAGCAACGTTTCGGCAGAATCTCATCTGCCATCATCAGGCTTCTGTATTGTGTTCATCTGTGAGTCAGACTTTCACAGCCATTTCAGTTTTAAATTTGGGGCTAGCTTACTGCTGTGCCAGAATGGTTTTTTCTTCATCCTGATTGGTTGGGAGTCTTGGTCTGTGTTTATTGGTCTTGGAGTTTGCTGTGTTCTGCCGCTTCCGTGTTTGGAGCTGTCGCCGTGTTTGGAGTGGCGGTGGTGCTCCAAATGGTGGTGGTGCTCCAAACAGCGGCAGTGCTCCAAACGTGGAAGTGGAAGCTCCAAACGTGGTGGCACCACTCCAAACATGGTGGCAGCTCCAAACACGGAAGCAGCAGCTCCAAACGTGGTGGTGGAATGGGCAGAAGGGAAAGCAACAGCGGCAGGTGCCAAAGGTCTTGGGTCTGCAGCAAAGGTGTTTGGTGGGAGTAGGGAGCTCTCTGCGCTTCACCATGATCACCCGTTAGGAGAGGCTGGTGATGAGGAATTGCTGCCCGCGGGGCGCTCCTAATGGCAAGTCCCAGCCACCCTTCCCCCCATTTTGCATGTTTTAAACTAGGCCTAAATTTTTGGGGGGGGGATTAATTTGATTTTATGCCTAGAAAATATGCTGTGTCTTCCTATTGGTGGAGGCCGTATTGTTGGAGAACCATGGTAGTAATAATAAAAATATATGAAGACTGAAAACAAAGAAATGATGTTATGTTATTAAAATCAAATCCATCAAGAAGAAGATATATGAAAAGAATGCACAAGTTTTGGAAAGAGCAACATCCATGATTAAAAAATAACTGAACAGAAGCTAACAAATCAACATCAATCTTTCCATCGGAGAAGAAAGGAAACTATTCAAACAGTGGAGAGATAAAGATCAGCCAATTCCTAATTGACAGGATGATTTTGAAAAACTGCAAAATAAGGAAGACCAACCTGAATGTACCTTGGGTTGATTGCAAAAGGCAGTTGATGCCCTGCCACATGACAAGCGACTAGAAATAACAGGAATCAGTAGAAATATCAGAAGCATTGTGCAAAGATCAATGGACACAATGGAAAACACAATTGCTGGTCCCTGGTCATAGTCTGGGAGAGGTTATATCAAGAGACGAATCTTTCAAGGAAACTCACTATTGCCACTACTGTCTGTCATTGTGCTGATTCCTCTGTCAACTCAATACTGAACAAGCAGGCCATAGGTATCAGCCGTCAAAAACATTTACCAAGCTACCCCATATCCTGTATATGGACAGGTGTAAAGTTGTATGGAAAAAACAGCATCTGAAATTGAATCACTGCTCAACACATACTGTATCTGGAGTCAGCATATTGCAATAGTGTTTGGACTGGACTGGACAAATGTATCCCACTTCTCTTCAAAAGGGGAAAAATAGTGAAATCTGGAAAAATCTAGATGCCCTATGGAGGTAACAGGAGTCTGGATGAAGACAGAAACTGCAAATATCTTGGCATCCTTCAAAGTGACAACATCAAGCACATTGAAGTCAAGAAAAAAAAATGAATACCTGAAGAAAATGAATATCTTATAGTCTAAATGCAGTGGGGTAATACAGGTAGTCCTTGACTTACAACAGTTTACTTAGTACCTTTCAAAGTTACAACAGGTCTGAAAAAGGGACTGATGAGCATTTTTCACATTTATGACAATTGAAGCATTTTGATCATAGTCATATGATCAAAATTCAGATGCTTGGCAACTGGTTCATATGTATGATGGTTACAGTGTCCTGGGGTCATGTGATCACCTTTTGTGATCTTCTGACAAGAACAGCCAATGAGAAAGCTGGATTCACTTAACAACTGTGTTATTAATTCAGCCACTGCAGTGATTCACTTAACAATTGTGGCAAGAAAGGTTGTAAAATGGGGCAAAACTCATTTAACAAATCTCACACCCAACAGAAATTTTGGGTTCTGTTGTGTTCCTAAGTCAACAATTAGATATACTGGAATAATGGGCTGAATGTAATCAGATCTAAAAACCCTGTATAAGAAGATCTGAAAAATAATAACAGGTAAAACTATTAACACCACTGTGTGGATGAAAAGGTTTTTATTCACACAGCAGTGTTGCTGGCTCTACTTACCAAGGATGATAGGTTGATAGCTTTTACTTACCAAGGAATACTATCCTGTACATTTAAGCTGTACAGAGACATGGTGGCACAGTGGTTAGAATGCAGTATTGCGAGATAATTCTGCTGACTGCCAGTCACTGGCTCAAAGTTGACTAAGCCTTCCATCCTTTCAAGGTTGGTAAAATGAAGACCCAGATTTTTGGGGACAGTATGTTGATTCTGTAAACTGTTAGAGAGGGCTATAAAGCACTGTGAAGTGGTCTAAGTGCTATTGCTAATGATATACATCGAATAACTGGTAGATCATTGAACTTTGTAAATACACCAGACAGTTGAAGAAGAAGAAATAGCATTGGAAGAATTTTGAAGGATAGTACAGAAGATGCAGGTAGTATACCGAATATTGGAAAGACCAAACACATGAGTAATAGAAAATGACACAGGGAGACAAATTATTACATGGCCAGTTTTTGTTTTTTAAAAAACTAGCAGGCAGTGCAGATAACAAAAAGACCAAGGAATGAAAAGAAAAAAAATATCCAGCAGATGACCTTTATAATGTCATAATATGCATATAGAGTTTTATACACAGTTCAATTTTACGGAATCCAAAAAAGGGATTCTTTCTTTCTTTCTTTCTTTCTTTCTTTCTTTCTTTCTTTCTTTCTTTCTTTCTTTCTTTCTTTCTTTCTTTCTTTCTTACAAAAAGTCATTGTGATATAATGTAGTCTCTGAATAGATGTTATGGGGGGTTTTTCAGTTTCTTGTTAGCATAATCTTTACCTTTTAGTTGATCATAATTTGCTGACTAAAAGCACTCAACAGTTTATGGTTAGCTGGTGGAAAATGACCGATAAGATAAATGATCTACTTGTCTCTATCTCTTTCTCTAATACGAAACTATCCTTATCTATTCCTTTTTCCAAGTTCTAAATTCAATCAGCATGGTGACTTATGACTAGTGTCTCAACACAATGCTCCTTAGATGAAGATTTATATAGCAATGTAACTTCCTTAAAGCTAAAATGGACACACTTTGTTTTCCTAGTTTCTAAATTGAATTCAATCAGGGGAGTTCCCTTCAATTCCATGAAGGATGAATATATCTAGAAGAAGCTTTGGTTAGAAATGTCACTTTATCCTTTCTTTGGTCAAAAATGATTGACTGAGTGCAGAACAGCATTTGTGAGAATGATGTCAGTAGTGAACAAAATGAAGTTGAGCCTACAATTTCCTAAGAGGTCACCTAGAAAGCAGAGGGCCACTACGTTATCTAGATGGAAATGTGAATGCTGTTTGGGAGGCCATTAATGCCTGCGACCTCAGAGGGAAAAGACTTTCATTGGAATTCTGTATGTCATCTCTTCTCCTTTTTCTTCCCTTCCTTAATCATTTTATGAATGTTGAAACCCAGAATTGTTTTGCAAATCAAACCTGGAGCTTGAGCTGGCCTTTGCACACATTTTAATCAGTAAACCACATTAGCTATAAAGAACGAATGCTTCTTTGCACACAAAGTTTTTGTTTATCCTTCTCTGCTTTTCCATTTGCCTATAGTTAGTTTAAAGGCTTGCATTTATAGTGCAACAAGCATAACTGAAAATAAATGAAATATAATTGTGATCTTCGCTTTGTTAATTTTAAAAAGAAATCTATGGATCCTGCCTGCTTTTTACAGAACAAAGACTACCTTTCGAAGCTCCCTTTCAAAGTGAGTCATTGATAAAGAGATGAGGGAGGAAAGCTACTTCTCCTAAGAGGAATTTGGAGGATTTATCAGAAGTACTTACTGTTTTTAAGTACTGTGTCCTTTGTAGTTATGGCTCAGATGGCATGATAGACCTGTTCTAATTACATTAGTGTCACTTTATGTGAGGACTGCACTGAAGAAACTGTGTACTTGTGTTCTATTTTGTCAGAAAAGAAAAATGGGAAAGAAGGATAGGTCACATTTGAAATCCTGGTGAAGCATCAAAATAGGCATTTATGTTTAGTTTCCATTTCAGCGCACATACCCCAAATTATGTGTGAAGCCATCATTGGCCAGAAAATAAATGCCACCTTATTACAGATGTAATATCCCTGATCTGGTAATTCATGTTGAATTGCTACAGTGTTTTTGATAGAAATGTCAAGACCATTGTTAACCCAGGTTGTCATGGCTCGGTCATTCAGTTCTCTTCAGAGAAGGAAATGGATCATAACCTATTACATAGAAATGGGAACAGCTGATGATAAAACAAAAAGACATTAGCACAGCACATATATATGAGCCAAAATAAGAAATTTCAGCTTAGAATTAAATAGAAACCATTTCTTGAACATGTCTGTGAAAAATGAGGTGGACAAGAAGAGTACCCGAACAAGTTCTAATTATAAAACTGTATCATCAAAACAGTGGAAATAAGTCATAAAACTGATTTAATTTCAGATGTGTTACCTTGCCTTGCTTTTTAAAATTCAGACTACTTTTTATGACTATGCTTTGAATTCCAATTAAACATTAGCTGGTAGACGAGTTGAATATTCAACATTTTGTCTCCTGATTTAAGCCTCTTTTGTTTGAAAGAGATCCTGAAATTAATTTCTGGATTGATTGTAAACTCTTAAATTACTAACTCTGACACAATTGCAACCTTGGGCAGGACAATAGCAACTGATCAAAAGACAGATTATCACAGCAAATATTAGAATGTATCTTATAAACACTTTTCCTCAAAGTTATCTTCCTTTTCTTTTTTAAGCCAAATTTAAATGGATGTTTTTGATTTTTAAAGGCCCTGTGTTGTTGAAATGCTGTTATTGTCCTATGTACTTAAAACTTCATACAATCATCAACTTTGTCTATCTACCTGAAAGGTGTTTTTTCAAAAGGCAACTGGACTTTCTTTGTTTTTCCTTGAAGATGTTTTGCTTCTCATTCAAGAAGTTCTTCAGTTCAGAACTGAAAAAGCTTCTTGGATGAGAAGTGAAACATCTTCAAGGAAAAACAAAGGAATTCCAGTTGCCTTTTGAAAAAGCACCATTGGGACAATCATGACCTGGATGACTGAGAATATCCATAGACGTTTGTCTACCTCATGAGTGTCAAACTCACATCGTCACAGTGCTATCATGTGATGTATTGGGACTTTTTTCCCCTTCACTAAACTAGCCATGGGAGTAGCCAGCATGTGACCTGGGAATTTGACAGCCCTGGTTTACCTTCATTAAATAGGGAAACAAGGAATTTTCATTGGAATATCCTAATTTAAAAAACAAAAAAAGGCTAACCTATTGTACAATATATACATGTATACATAGCAGTTGTATAACACAGAATTATACATAGCCAGTCTTTGGTTTTGCCCTGATAGTTGAAGAACCAATCAATAAAAACCGTGCTGTTAGGAAGCAGTCAATTGCTAACCCAACTCAAATATAAAGATTGAATGACAGTTTAATACCTAGTTTTATGGGGTTTGCCATTCACATTTTTATCTGTTGCCACTCACACTATTGTCAAGGTTTATGATGTTTAGTGCATATTGACCATTTGCATGCAAAAGCCTAAGCAGCAACTGCATAGTTATAAATATTGAAAGCTATGTTTCATAGCTATCCAATAGTTCAAAGTAAAATGGCCTTCAGCTTAACAGGGACTTTGAAGACTTGTGCACTTTCTCACAGTAGTTTACACAGATGTCCAAATAGCTTTAATTTCATGCTAGCCACCCTGATTAGTACTATCCAATTTAATTTGTACTTTCCATATACATAGGTAGGTATGGAAGGATAGATAGGGAGACAAACAGACAGTAATACAGACATACATACAAACAAACTTGCATGCTTCCTTTGTCCCTGTAAATCAATGTTTCTTGGTGTTTCTCAACCTTGATAACTTGAGGATTGTGGACTTAAACCCCAAGGCTTCATCTTCAAGCTCCAAGATTGAGAAACTCTACTCTAAATTCATATATTCCCAAACTGTCATAATGAACAGATGTAATACTGAATGGTAGATCTACCAGATCTGAGTTGTAGAAATTTGGACGATCACCAAAGATAACAGAGACGTAAAAGACTAAATCTTTGCTCTCATCTAGTAGCCATTTAGAGCTTTGCAATCTGGATTTGGTAGATTGAGAATGAAGCAAAAGCTTCCCCCCCCCCCCCAGTGAGTCCTAAATAAAGACATTAATTCAGAACCTATAAATCTATCAGCAACATATAGCTTTTTAAACCTGGTGTTTCAAGGTTCTAACTTCCAATGTTTTTGCCTAAAAGCAACTTTGGTTTTAAGATCTAAGAAGTGTCTATTCAGTTTCCTATTTTTTTGTTTTGTTTATGTATTCACTAGAGATAAACATTCTCTTGTCTTCTCTGTGCCTATCTCTCCCTTCAAACTTCTGAGTTGTCAGGATTAAATATTTTCTATTTAAGTTTCTGAATATTTTTTCTGAATTGACAATATAGGACTAAAATATAACTTCAGGATACAATCTTGGAACACGTATATTACTTTCATTCACATAAAATATAATTGTTCATGAGTTGTCAGTTGAGAAAAGAAAGTTTAAGACAATAGCATTAATTCAGTTAATTGATTAATTCAACTTTTCAGTGTGACCAAATGAGGTCCCTTTTTTTTCTCTAAGTTGGCCTGGAGAACCACTCCCCAGTCAGAAAAATGCAAGTAGTTCTACAACAGTTTGTTTCATGACTGTTCAAAGTTACGATGACACCCAAAAATGATTTAGGCCAATTTCCACACTCAAGACCCAAAGTCACATGAACAAAATTTGGATGCTTGGCAATAGGTTCATATTTATGATGGACCCTGCAGTGTCCCTGGGTCATTTGATCAACTTTTATATCTTTCCAACCAGCAAAGTCAGTGGGGAAGCCAGATATACCTAACAATCATGATCCTAAAAACTGCCATGATTCACTTAACAAATGTGACAAGAAAGGTTGTAATATTTGGGGGGGGGGGGGAATCACTTAACAAATATCTCACCTAGCAACAGAAATCTTGTGCTCAATTGTGGTCATAAGTCGAGGACTACTTGTACACTGAAGAAAGTATGTTGGACAAAAACACAAGTAGATCGGATTCCATGTCATTCCTTGCACCCTTAAAATTCTTACATAGATCTGCTAAACTTTATATTATTGTCATACAAAAGCATTTCTCCTGCATTTTCTCTCCACTCTTCATGCAGTCACATGAAAGAGAATTTCCTTTGGAAATTATCTAAAAGGAGATGAGAATTTTCAGAGCAAGACTTGAGTCCTTATCCTTCTTTTGTCAAATGCGGTCAAGGAATGTGTGGACACATTTTCTTCACTGTACAATTATCCCTTCCAGTGTTTTGCAGTCTCTCTCTGAAGGAGAGATGATGATTCATCCATGGGCACCCAGAAATGTGGTAACCTAAAATTAGATTTAGATTTGAAGAACTTAAAAGTGTCACCTACATCACCTCCAATAAGAAAGTGAAATATATACCCAGGAAAAAGTTGGGGGAGAAATCTCAAGAACTCAATGGCATCTAAAGGAATTCACAACTCTCATCACAGTGCCCAAAGCAGCATTGGGCCCTTGTGGCTGAAGCTTTAGCCCCTTTAGGCAATATACATTCTGTCACCACACATACAAAATATGAGTAAAGCTTGTGTTGTGATACCATGTTGCTGTTGACATAAATCTGATCCTCTTGCCAACCCACAACCTCCACTCCATTGCAAGCAGCTGATAAATCCAAACAAAAAACAACTCCATTTTGTTTTTTTGTTTTTTTTTAATCTTGGGAGAAAAACATGACTTCAGAAATTGCAAGTTAGATTTTGGCAGAGCTTTAATTTAAATGGCAGCTGTATGTAATCAGAGATAATTAGTATGGGAAGAGAACATTTCCTGATTGTTAGAGGACAATGCAAGATTGTAATTCTTTTTTTCTGATTAACAACTAATTTACTGATGATTTTAAGTCTTGTGCTGATGCTTTGCATCCGACAACTGCTTTAAAAATGTCTCATATATTAAAAAAAAAAACCCAAGGGTTGCAAAGCAGTACTTAGTCAGGTTAAAAGCATTAAACAGCATTTGGGCAGTTTGATCAACCACATCAGAAAATGCTTATGACAAATATTTTAAGGGTAGAAAGGTTAAAATATTGCTTATGATAGTGTGAAAGAAATGCTTTAGAGAGATTTTAAAGCATTAGCATTTGATCTTGATATACATGTTCCTTTATCACAGAGGAAACATTTAAATATAGAATTATGACAGAGATTGCAAATGGTATTCAGATATATGGAAATGCCACACATAGTCTACTTCTCAGAAAGACACTCCTAAAAAAAAAATCAAAAGCCTAGAGGAACTATATTTGATAAATGTTGAAAGTCAAACTCACGACTATTAAATATTACTCTCTGACATTGGAAGGATATGAAGAAAGCTAGCTGGGCAATGATATTCTGATAAAAAAGGTTTAACATTTCTTATATTATTTTATCTCTCTACCAAATTAATCAAGAAATCCAGCATTTAAAAAAAATAAAAACAAATTCTATTTATATAAATCCTGAACAAACTAACATTATTAAGGCAAACAACACACTGCTCCAATAATCAGTGTAGTCAATCTGCTATCTGAACCTTGGATAATGGCTAGTAAAGCCCAGAGTCTCCCTCCTCCATGAAATGCAGATAAGGATGCTTCAGAACTGAGTGTGGAGTCTTCCACAAAGTGTCAACTCTTGGACTGACATACAGTTCTTGATTTCACACTTTTCCAACTTCTGTGATCTGAGCATAATTTAAATATGTTTGGCAATTTAAATGCATAAAAATGCATTGTTTGACTGGCAGTGTAATTTTGAACATACTCTAATAGAATACAAAGTACAAACATGAAACTTCAACCACCAGGTTTCCAAGACGACCACATGAGAAAAACAATGCAAAAAAAGAAAACAAAACCCAACAGCATAACAGATAGTTATTGTGGAATGAGAAATGATTTTACATATTGGTTATTAATTTATTAAAGCAGATATTCTTATTTTTACTAACAAAGAAATCCTAAAACTGATCATGCATGAAAGGGTTTACAAAAAGGGTGAAAGGGTTTACAAAAATATTGTCAAGCATCAAAGGTCCAGTAGACTAAGAAACTAAGGTCAAGCAGGCTATTACTACTTGAATTAAGGTCTTAATAACAGAAACATGTAAGTCTGAATCCAATTCCTTCCCCACCCCCTTTTATCTTCATGGGAACTAGTGAGAATCTTGTCTGAAATGCTTTCTCAAAGTACACTTCAGTCCTGGACTCAGGTTTCTTTTATCTGACTGCTGTCTTGGTCAAGAGCTCTTCATGCTCTGCAGGTTTATTCCTTCTGCCCATTATAAGTTCTAAGGCCATTTCATCCTCCATTTTAATTTCAAGAAAAGGATAACTTCACACCTTTCATATCTGACAGTTTGTTCCTTGGATAGAAAGAAAAGAGTGTCACATTCAGAATGGGGACACAATGGGAGGACATTTGTTCTTGGTGGGGGGTTGGAGTAGAGAAAGATTCCAGCCCATTCTGTGCTTCCATGCTGTTTGTATCAGTTGTCTCCAAGATCTCTACTTTCCAATATATTTTTCATAACTTGTGAAACACAATGGGAAAAATGTTGGCAACCACAGGAACTAAGGGATATTTTATGATGAGCTTGGAGTAGATTGTAAGAGATTTAACTTATTGAATTCAACTTATTGGACTCAACTTATTTTTATCACTGAAGGAGGCAATAACAATGGAACCCTTAAAACCGATGACATTTTCATTAGCAAAACTTAAGGATTTTTTTAAAATGCAAAAAATAATACTTTTTCCCTAAAGCTTAATCCTAACCCCCTATACTCCATTAACTATAGTTTAAACAGTTCATTTACTTTGGATTACCCACAGTGCACCATTCAATGATTGTACTACTATTAGATATTTGTCTAATTTCTAGATACAGCAGTACTTCATCTCATATTTTATTATCCCTAACACAATAAGCTGCATTTTTCAATGATGTTATTGTGTAATTTTCTTCATTTCTTTGTTTTAATTAGATCATTAAACCTTTCATATATGTCATCTTCTAAACTTCAGGAAGCTAGTTAATGATGGAAGGATTCATTTTTGTCAATATTAGTAATTCTACAAAAGACAATTAATAAATGAAAGTAATTTTACCAGATCTTAACATTATTCATAGGGGGAATGCATGTTACATAATATAATGTGACCTAATACTATGCTATAGTGTAATGTAAAATACACCATAACTTTTAAAATTTGAAAACCTTTGATTTCGAATAAAACTATTATGTGCAATTTCTATTTGCACTTAAAAACCCTGCAAATTGAAAATTAAATGCTTAATATTCTCCAACAATAATTTTTTTTGTTGACCCTCATAAGCTATTATGGATTTACAAAACTGATTTCCTTTCTTATCTACAGTTATCTATCCTCAGATGATAACGGTAATCCGTTCCAAGAATTCAGTCTTCACCTGATTTGGTCATCACTGGAACTGCATGCGCATAAAAAAAATAGTGCTGTGCAGAAGGGGAAATTGCCATAGACGGGCAAATCACTGTGGCTGGGGTCACCAGTCGAGCACCCATTTGCAACCAAAAGTTAAAAAAAAATTGGTCGTCACCCAATTTGGTGGTTCCACCTGTATGTAGATGTAACTTCCATTGTTCCCAACAGATGAAGCAGCTTCTGCTATTATATTAATTATACAGACACTTAATAGATGCACAGTTCATCCACAACATTTCTCTGTTAAGAGGATTAAAAGGGGGAAAAATCCAGATTGGGAGATGAACTCTCAATGAAACATGATCTGCTGCAATTTGTATCACCAGAATGGACAGGGAGACCAAGCTGTTCCCCTAACAATATTTCTAAACCTGCATTTTGAATGAAATTCCCAATATAAAAACTATTAATAGCAATTCAGCATTTCAGATTCTATATCCTGAAGGTGCTTTAGAGTAAGCGTCACCAACCTGTGGGCCACTGACCGCTATTTACCTGACAACAAGCTTCATTTGTGCATTCATTTGTGCATGTGCAGGATTTAGGTTTAGTGCGCAAAGCCATTCCCCAACCACCACCGAAACCGACAAAGCTGCTGCCATCGGTCCATGGAACCAGAAAAATTGGGGACTCCTGCTTTTGATGGTGAGAAGGCATGAAGCATTACTTGTCTTCAATATCTTAAAGTAGTTGCATCTTTTCCTTGGATTTTATAACTGCCCTTCCCAGTCTCCATGTAATCCTAAGAATTGCTGTTTTAAACTTTTGGAGACCTGAGTCTGTGTCTGCCATCTCTTTCCCTTCCTTATCTGCCTTTAGTTTTCCCCACTTGTACTTATTATCTAAAATTTCATATATATTTTTTCTGAAGTGAGGACTGCACCTCTTCAGGCTCTGTTGGACCTATCTCTCCCTATCAAGGTTGATCTGAAAAGCCAATGATATGAGCAGAAAGAGAATCAATTCTAAATCTCATGGGAACCACAACGATGTTTTTTACAATAGTCATCACATTATTTTTAGCGCCAATTTACTTTACAGTCTGTAAGCTTTGTGAAGCAGAGGTAGTTGGAGAATATACCAAAGTTGGATGTATGCTATTTATATAGGCAGAGAAAATCAAGCTTGGCAGAATTTTATAGGCTTGTACAAAGCTTTGAAGATCTTCAGCTGAACATCATCTTGATTCATTTAATTCCACCAGAGCAAATTCAGACATGAAATCATGGAATTGAATTAGGTGGCTTCATAGCCGTTTGTAGCCCTTTAAAATCATTCACAGGTTTAGAAGTATTTCTATTGCTTCTATAGCCATGACAGATAATATAGGATGTTGCAAGTTTACTTCCATATATGGAAAATGTTTAAGAGGACTGAGTGATGTGATCTGCTTTCAAACAGTGACATGAATAACTAATCAATGAGTTTTAGCATCTCATAAAATTCTGGGTCGCTCAGAGCTTGTTTGTAGTGATGAGGCTAACATTGGGATTTATTCTCCATCTAGACTCCTCACCTCTTCAGTGTAGCTAGACACAGGATTTAATTTTGCTCTCTCTATGCTATAAAATGATTACCTCTATGCTAGTTTTGCCAACCCTGGCTGACTTTTAGCATTCTGAAGATGAATTTAAAGCTGACTAGTGCAGGATACAATCTTCTATGAGCCTTTAATTTTAATTTCTGCATGTTTGGGAAAAGTTCAGATCTCTAATCACTAAATGGGTATCAGGGTAACACTTAGAGGCAGCTGTTTAACATTTCTGATTTTTAAGAATTATTCTAGAAATGCCACTTATCTTTTGCCATTCTCTATGGCTTATCTCAGTGGCATTGTACTTTATTATGCCAGCATGTGTGTGTTGACTATGTTAATTAAGTAATTAACTTACATAAACTCTTGCTAAGTAACCCAACTGAGCCTTACCAGTGATAGGAGGATATTCAGGAGGGATCAAGTTTGCCAAATGGCTGTGCTAGCTCTCTTGTTAGTGCTTCACAAAGAAATAATAATCAGAGTCAGCAAGGCTGTGTAATTCCAGATGGCTTAATCTTTCTTTCAAGACCTACACAGATCGGTTTTGCCCATCAGCATTCTGAGTAATGCACCCATTGAAAGCATAACTCAGAGGCAGGTAGATTCCTGAAAGGATATGTTTATTGGATACATTTTATTGGCACAGCTAGTGAAAACCAACTCTGACAGTTCCCATGGTTTTCACCCAATTAAAAGAATCAAACTCCCACCTCCCAGGTGTCACTGATCACATTGTCCAATAAAGATGGAAAGCAGGCTCTTCTCCTTTTTCAACGGCCACCTGTTTCAGTAACCTTGATTCCCACAAGGAAGCATTTTGTTTTGACTGGAGCCTGCCTACCTACTTCCCCCCTCCCTTCCCCCTCTCTGGCTTCGTGGCAACTATAAGGCAGCACAAGATGGCTTCAGACAGCTTTGCTTCAGAGTTGCAATTGTCCTTGTGTTTTGGATAACCTGGTGACCATTAGGACAATTGCCCTGCTATCCAAGGATACTTGGGTCACTAAGTCAACTCCTTCAGAAACTTCTCTGAAGAATCCAAATAGTTTTTAACTTACAACAGTTTATTTATTTATTGACCATTCAAAGTTTCAATAGCAGTGATAAAAGTGACTTACCACCATTTTTCAAACTTATGACCACTGCGGCAATTGATCAAAATTCAGACATTTGACAACCGACTCATATTGATGATGGTTGCAGTGTGCTGAGGTCATATGATCACCTTTTGTGATCTCCCAACAAGCAGTCAATGGGGAAGCAAGATTAACTTAACAACTGTTAAGTTTGAGCAATGAGAGGCTGAACCAGAGCATGAGTGCAACAGTACTTTATTTTACAAATAAAGGGCTGACCGTGCTTGCCAAGCCTGGAACTGGCTCGCAGCAATCAGCAGCCAGTTGGACCCCACAGCCTGCTTTTATAGCTGGCTGCTGGGGAGAACCGACCAATGGGAATGGGGGAATAACGCCCACACAAAGTGAGTGGACCTGAGTGAGAACTCCTTGAGTCCTCAGGACATAACACCCCTTCCCCCCAGATGCGAACACGCATAGTCCTTGAGGTAGATGGGGGGTTTGTGTTGGCGCCCGGAGCGGCGCAACTCGGGAACATTGTCTGACTGTTCGGTATCAGTCGGTGACGGTTGAGCTGGCATAGTGTCGCCAACACTCTCTCTGGACTGGGCATCCTCGGAAACCACTGGGTTGGTTTCTGGAGTCAAACTCTCGTGGGTTGGATCCGGTTGGTCAACTCTCTGGGCGCTGTTGTCCGAGTTTGGGCTGACCGGAACGACCGCTGGCGCAGACTGGTCACTGGGTGCGGTGTGGCTGGGTGGCGGATGGGACGGTTCCCCTTCGACTGGAGACTCTGGATTCTTGTTTGCGAGGTTGCTGAGGCGCCTTCTGAGTTGGTCTATGTGTCTCCTCCAGACGCGACCATCCTCCAGCCTGACTCTATATGATCTCGGCCCGGTGACGGCGATGACCTCGCCCGGAATCCAAAGTGGGTCCCCAGCGAAATTCCTTGCGAATATCGGCTCCTGTAACATAAAATGTCTAACCCCCGAAGTGGAAGCGAGGGGAGAGTCAGGGCAGTATTGTGGGTGCAGTCTATCTAATACAGTCCTCAGGCGCCGGCCCATCAGAAGTTCCGCTGGGGACTTATTGGTGACTGCACAGGGGGTTGAGTGCTGGCTCATCAGGAACCGTGAGAGTTTGTGGTGCCAGTCATCTCTGCCAAACCTAGCGAGGGCCTCTTTGGTGGTCCTGACGGCCCTTTCAGCCAACCCATTACTCGCAGGGTGAAATGGGGCTGTGAAAATGTGGCGAATGCCTAGGTTGGCTGCAAAACGGCTGAATTCTACTGATGCGAACTGTGGGCCATTATCGGAGACCAAGGAGTCGGGTAGTCCATGGGTAACGAACAGGCGCGTTAACACGTTGGTGATTGCTAGTGTGGTGGTCGTGGATAGCTGCGCCACGTCTATCCACTTGGAATAAGCGTCCACGACCACTAGGAACATCTTTCCATGCACGGGGCCGGCCAGATCGATATGGATTCTAGACCAAGGGGCGCTGGCGCTCTCCCATCTGGTAGGGGTGGCGATGGGGGGAGCAGGACGGGATTCCTGGCAAATGCTGCAGGAACTTACCCAATTGACAATGTCCTCGTCTAGACCCGGCCACCACACGTAGCTGCGTGCCAACGCCTTCATTCTCACAATGCCGGGGTGTCCCTCGTGCAACGCTTCCAGGACTCGGGTACGCAGCGAGGTCGGGATGACCACTCGAGTGCCCCACAGTAGACAACCCTGCAAACTGGACAGCTCCTGCATGCGAGTCTTAAAGGGTGCGAATTTGCTATCAACATTGCCTCCCGGCCACCCCCTCCTCACCCAGTCGAGCACCTGGGCGAGCGTTTGGTCTGCCTTGGTTTTGGCGGCGATGTCAAGGGCGGTGATGGGCAGGTCCAACTGGGTGATTTCAAAAATGGCATTGACAGGAGCTGGGTCTTCAGCCGGAGCGGGTAAGGGGCAGCGACTGAGCGCGTCAGCGTGGGATAGAGTTTTGCCCGGGCGGTGGATAAGTTTGTATGAGTAGGCCGCTAGGAAAAGTGTCCACCTTGTCATCCGAGGGGAGAGGACTTGAGGTGTCTGTTTGTCGCCGGCCAGTAGGCCCAGGAGGGGCTTATGGTCGGTGACCAGTTCGAAGAAGTGGCCAAAAAGGAATTCGTGAAACTTTTTCACGGCTGCAACAGCTGCTAGGGCTTCCTTGTCTATTTGGCTGTAATTTCGCTCCGTGGCCGAGAGCGTCCTGGAGAAAAAGGCGATGGGGGCCTCGGTGCCATTGGCGAGTCGGTGACTAAGGACCGCCCCAATTCCAAAAGGGGATGCGTCTGCTGCCAGTACTAAAGGAAGGTTGGGGTCGAATTGGATGAGCACTGCCTCTGACGTAAGTAGTGATTTGACGGCGTTAAACGCCTGGTCTTCTTTGTGCCCCCAGTGCCACGGTGACTTTTTGTCTAGTAATCTGTGTAGGGGTTCGGCTACTGAGGCTTTATGGGGCAAAAAGGATGCATAAAAGTTTAGGAGTCCCAAGAAAGCTTGTAGCTCCGTTTTGGAGGTCGGTGTGGGAGCTTCGTGGATCGCCCTGACCTTGGACTCCAGGGGGTGAATGCCAGAGGCGTCAATTTTATAACCCAGAAAGTCCACCTGTCTAGTGGCAATGGCGCATTTTTCTTTTTTTAACTTGAGGCCATGCTGTCTGAACCTCTCTAACACTGCTCGCACTCTCTGGAAGAGTTGGGGTCTGTCCCTGGCCGAGACCAAGATGTCGTCGAAGTAGGGTACTACACCAGGGAGGCCCTGTAAAATCCGCTCCATGAGGGATTGAAAAATACCCGGGGCAACACTTACGCCAAATTGGAGACGCTTGCATCGGAAGGCACCCCTGTGAGTGACGATGGTCTGAAGTTCCGCTGTTTGGTTATCAACAGGGAACTGTTGATATGCTTGAGACATGTCCAATTTAGCAAAAATACTGCCCGGTTCGAATGTGTGCAATAAGTGCTGAATGACGGGCACGGGGTAGGCGCTAACTTGTAAATATTTATTGATTGTTGTCTTGTAGTCCGAGCAAATTCTCAGGCTACCATCTTTTTTGAGGGGTGTGACAATGGGCGTCTCCCACTTGGCGAAATCTGTTGGCTCAATGACCCCTTGTTTTAGTAGTTTATCCAATTCAGCGTCTAGTTTTGGTCGAATAGCAAATGGAACTCTACGTGATTTTAATCTGATTGGGACTGCCTGGGGGTCAACGGTGAACGAGATGGGGGTTCCATTATAACACCCCAGCTCCTCGCTGAACACATCTGCGTAGTCAGCGAATAAGGAGTCAGTGTCTGAGGTTGAGACAGCATGGGCTCCTGTTAACCCTAGGCCGAGGTGGGGAAACCAATCGAGCCCAATAAGGTGGGTAGATTGCCGTTAACTACCACTAGAGGTAGGTGGCCTTTAAAAGCTCTAAAACTGACAAAGAACTTGCCTCTGCCGATCACGGGAATGGCCTTCCCCTGGTAGTCCTTCAGACCGAACTGGCATCTCTGAAGCCGGGTAGTAGATAGGCTGGGGTGGAGTCTCTTGAGGGTGTTCCACGAGATTATTGAGAGCGCTGACCCTGTGTCAACCTCCATGCGGCACGGTTTACCTTCTAGGGAAACGGAGAGAGAAATTTTACTAACAGAGTGGCAAGTACGCCTGGCAAGGCGGTGCGTGCGACAGTTTAATACTTGCCTCTGTGGTCCCGAGTGCGAGGACGGGGGTCTTTGTGCAGCGCTTTGGGGGGCTTGGCAGACTCTCGCAATGTGCCCCCTCTTATGGCAGTTGTTGCAAACGGCTCCTTTAAACTTGCAGGTGGCCCTTTGATGTGATCCCCCACAGGCTAGGCACAGGGTGATGTGCTTGGGTGGACCGGTGTATTCTTGTTTGGCCCCTACCTGCGACCGTCTGTCCATTGGTGAGGCGATGGACATCGTTCTCATCGTTGTGGCCTTCCTCCGCTTCCACCTCTTCGGAATGGACTGGGAACGCTGCTAGCTTGGCGCTTGGGCCCTGAATTTCGGTGGCTGAGTTCGTTGCTAGCTCGGCTGCTAGGGCCTCCTCTACCGCTTGCGCGAGGTTGAGGTCTTTTTTAGCTAGCAGTCGCCTCTGTAGGTTGAGATCCTTGACCCCACAAACCAATTGATCGAGGAGCATGTCCTCCAGGTATGTTCCAAACCCGCAGTGCAGGGCTGCTGTTCTGAGGGCGGCCATATATTGGTTGATGGTCTCCTTACTTGATTGCTTCCTCATTCGGAACGTGAACCTCCTGGCGATTTGTGAAGGCCTGGGAGCGTAGTGGTTTGTGAGGATCTCAAGCAACTCGGACCACGGAACGTTTTTTAATTCTCTCGGCGCCACGAATGCTGCAGCGGTATCGTAAACGGTGGCTCCGCAGTAGATTAGGAAATAGGATTTTTTCCGATGCTCTCCCGCATCCGACAGGCCGACCGCATCGATGTAATGATTGAAACGGTTCTTATACGATTCCCACTTCTCTTCGTCTGGTTTAAACGCCGGGAATACTGGATTGGAACTCATGGTGCTGGAACGGCTGGGCTACCTGCGGGAAAAATCTCTCTGGGACTACGAACGCTCGTGAGTTACTAGTGATATCAGCTCTGGAGAGGTTTTTTTGCTACCCTCTCTTTCTCTCTCTCTGGGTTACCACGTTGGCTGCTAGCCGTTGGAGGTGTCTTGATTCGCGCCAAAAAAGTGGGCGTTAGTGACTCTCTACAGCGCTGTGCTGTGATTCCTACTGGCTCGAAATTCAAATGACACCCGTTTGAATTTCGCGCCAAATGCAGAGCGGCTGCGGCTCGCAGCGCTTCACTTTCCCCGTAGCGAGGCTAACAAGCGGCTACAGACGCTTCTAACTATTTGACTCAGACTGCTTTCTCTGGCTGCGGATCTGCGTTTGCTCTTTTTGATCGCTCGTTTCGCTAGCTGACCGCTCTCTCTGGCTGCGGATCAGCGTTTCCCTTGTCGCCAGCCGATCGCTCTCTCTGGGCTGTAGATCGGTGGCTAGTGACTCAGCGGTTGCAAGGTGCTTCTGGTAGCCATCCCATCCTCGTCGCCAGTGTTAAGTTTGAGCAATGAGAGGCTGAACCAGAGCATGAGTGCAACAGTACTTTATTTTACAAATAAAGGGCTGACCGTGCTTGCCAAGCCTGGAACTGGCTCGCAGCAATCAGCAGCCAGTTGGACCCCGCAGCCTGCTTTTATAGCTGGCTGCTGGGGAGAACCGACCAATGGGAATGGGGGAATAACGCCCACACAAAGTGAGTGGACCTGAGTGAGAACTCCTTGAGTCCTCAGGACATAACAACAACCATGTTACTAATGTAAAAACTGAAATGATTCACTTAACAACTGTGGCAATAAAGGTTGTAAAATGGGACAAATCTCAATGAACAATGGTCTTGCTTAGAAACAGAAATTTTGTGCTCAATTGTGGCCATATGTTGAGAACTACCTGTATAATGTGGTATTAATAATTGTCCTTTTCTTCTGTAATAATATTCTATATTATAGATCTTAACAGTGGGTGACCACTGACAGTAAAGGAAGTAGTAGTAGGAAAGAAAAAAAAGGAGACAGGTAAGAAAGGAAATATGATATGTGTGGAAATAGAGCTCCAAATTAAATTCCGTCAACAATCATGTACGGTTCCCTTCTGTCCCCTCCCACCAACAAATTCCATTTTATTTCTGAAGAAAAGTATAAAAACTGAGCTTCTTGATATTTTTTCCTACTGTCTCTAGTTCTGTAAACAATATAATACTTGCAGTAATTATCCAAAAAAAACCCATAAGGGAATCATCATTTTTATTCATATTTACAAGTGTAAAGACATGGCTTCCTTACAGTTACAATTCATTAATGCCTGAAATAGATTGAAGTGATTTTCTTTAGTGTCATCTGAGCTCTTGTTTTAAATCTGAGCAACCATTGAACCATATTTGCTACTTCAACAGAAGATGTTTGAAATCCATCCAAGCCAGTTCCACATCACAGACACTGATAATAAGAAAATGATTGATATTTGTGTGTTAGCCCATAAAAAATGAATTTGACCAAAATGCCTCCTTTATTTAGGAGTTTTGATGATGACAAATATTTAACCATTTAACGTCTGACTGAAATGAACTTGTCTCCAGAAAGAACTATAATTATCTGTCCAACTGAACTTCAGGAATTCCTCTGGCATCAATATAAGAAACAATATTTTTACTTAAATTTTCTTTTTCAAGCATTTCCTCCCTTTCTTTCCATGCCAATTATTGACCTAACACCCTTTATTTTCTTTATGAATAACATTTCACTTTTTCTGCTCCTCTGTCACAATATGTCCATTAGATAGATGATAGATAGATAGATAGATAGATAGATAGATAGATAGATAGATAGAT